>CAJVPM010000296.1:0-19495 GCA_910592325.1 Scutellospora calospora | reverse complement strand
AATGCAGAAATCTATACTAAAGGGAGATAAAGGTAAGAGCTAGTTTACTCTCAACCTAAGCTATTGCTAGAAAGGTCGTAGATCTCTAGTCTTCGATAATATATGAAAGTGATGATTGTTCTGATCTAATTAATTTTTGTAATTTTGTTATAATTTTTGTTTGGCTAATATTTTTTGTTTTTGTTAGTGGAATTAGATTTAGTGGAGGTGGTGCAGGAAAGGCTGATTCATGTAATGTTTTCTGTGATAGAACTCAGAATTCTTCGAATATAGCTTTAGTAATATAGTGGTATAGAGATGCTGTATGTGTTTTTTTATATTTTTGTTCTATAGGAGCAGTTGTTCTACTTGTAATAATTCCTATTAGTATTTTCTGTATACAATGTAAGTATTTATATGTGCTTACAAACGTGAATATTTCTTGCAATTCTACTTTTTGCTTTCTTGCGTATTCATGAAGTATATTCTTAAGGAATATTTCAAGCCTAATATGGTTTTGTATACATGTAAGTACATGAGTAAAGTCTTCTTGGTTTGAGTGGCAGCGAGAACAGAGGTAATTTTTATGTTCAGCTAGGTTTCAGATATAGAGGTTTAGATGTACTGGGAGTTCATCAGCTATTAGTTTTATCTTAAAATTTTTTAATATAGAGAGTGTTGGGTTAGTGTAGAGTGCTAGTAGTTTGTCACCATATAATATATAATTTAATATATCTGTTCAAAGTATATCTGATATGTTTGTGACCAGATATGATATATGCTGTTGATTTAACTAGTGTAGACAATTTGTAATTGCAGTAGTATGTTTAAGTGTTGTTTTAAGTAAATATGGACTATGTGTTGACAGAAGAAGTGGAATGAACTGATTATATAGAAAATTTTGTGGGTAATGTTTAAAGAAAATAGTGAGTCTAGTTTGTGATCAGTTAATAGGTCTTTATCTAATTATATATCCATTGTGATATCGATTGATATAGTTCTTAGTATAAGAAGCAAGTAGCCAAAGTGTTGTTTGTCAAAGTATACAAAGTTGTATGATAAAATCTGATTGTATTTGGTTATTAGATTTGCAAATATGCTATTGTTTGTATGTAGAAAGATGCATGTTTGTGGTGCTAGAGTAGATATTAAAAATATTAATAAAGTTAGTTGTAAGTTTGTATATAACGGCTATGATGTATTATAACATCCTAATATTGTTTTTGATTTGAACAAGTAGCATTTAGCTACAATGGTATTATCCTCTATATTTTTTTCTGTTGTGCATGTGAGATGAATTTCTATATGTTTCTCTAGTCTATTTGTCTTTGCTAGAGAATTCCATTGTGAGGCTAGTAGATAGTTGAAAGCATTGTGAGGTCGAGGAGGTATCTTCAATTTAGGTTTATTAGCTATTTGCTTTGTGATGTAGTTTGTTTTTAGAGCCTTTAATATATCACTGAATTTCACGTGAATTCTGTATTTGCTATCTACTTGTATATTATGAAGTGCGTTTGCTGTTGTTGTAAAGTAGCATTTCTTGTTTTGGGAAGTTAGGCTTTTTAAATAGTACCCAGAATATGTTCTCAATAAATTTTGTGAAGATAGTATGTAGTGTTTGACTTGTAGTTTAGTACTAGATATATTAAAGATTTTTCTGATATAGCTGTCTTTTGTGATAATCCAACCCTTTTTAGTTGGAGTCTATGTAGCAATTGTGAAAGGGTTTGGGTAGATCATTTGTGTAGATGGATTTGCAGTTGATGCTATAATTTCTTGTATTGTAAAAAACTATTTGGGTATTCTACCATGTGGAATTTTTTTGATATTGTTATGTAATTCAATCCAACTTAATAGTTTAGTATTTTCATGATCAAGGAATTGTTCTATGCAATTTATTCCTAAGTTGTTAAGCTTCTGTTTGAGGAAAGGACCATTTTTCTGTCCTATTAAAATTGAATTAATTGGAGTACTTTTTAGTTGTAGTGGAATAGGCCAGCTATTATATTGTCGAAATATTGTTAGATTGAAGAAGTGAATAGCTATAACTACTTGTGCTATATATGTGTTATTTTAGTGATATGGAAATACTAGAAGTAGGCTTAGAATTGAGTCATCTGTTTGAGCTGAGTTTTGTAGGTGTTATAAGTATATCTTGAGAAATGAGGAGTCAAAGTTACTGTTGTTTAGATTTTTTAGTTGAGTAGTCACAAGTGTGGAGGTTTGGATCTGCGTTAGATTCTTCAATATATATATATCTGGATTAAAGAGAAATGAATTAGGAACACTCTGAGCTAGTCTTGCTTTGTGTTTAACAATATTAGTATAGATTCTTGTGATATTATTTAATTGGTTTGTTGAGAGTGAAGAAAAGTATAGTCTGTACTGAAGTCTTGGAAGTAGTATATTGTTTATAATATATATAGCTTGCTTTTCCATTATTTGAGCTATTTGCAGTTTTTTTAAGTTAAGTATCATTTCATCAGAGATTTTCTTTTGGACTATATTAGGCTATGTATTAAGAGAGAACTATGCTTCTAGGTACTTAAATGGCATTCTTTGTTTAATAGCTATTATTGTATCATTCGCAAAGCTAATAGATCTATCAGATGTCTCTGAATTTGTGACCAATATTGATTTAGTTGGGTTGATATAAATGTTGTTGAGTTTGTAGAAAGAGTTAGCAACTTTTAGGATATCTGTTAGAGATTCTTTGTCTAGAGCAATACAAAGTGAATCATCTATATATGCTATTATGGAACTATGGATAATCTTATATAGCTACTATATCTTAAGATGTTCTTAGAACTCTGTGAATTCTTTGTGTATACGGGAGATTAAAAGGTCATAGTAAATCTTCTAAAACAAGGGAGAAAAAGTCTCCCCTTAGTCTATTCCATCTTTGACATAGTAATATTTTGTAAGGCTTAGTGATGTTATAACTCTATTACGTCTATTAGATAAGAGTGATATTAAAAGTTATATGAAATCTTTTAGTATATGTATTCTTTCTAATATCTTGTATAATGTTGGCAAGTGCATAGAGTTGAAAACCTTCGATATATCCTGTAGAAGGATCCAAATTTCTTTTTTCTCCATAGTAGAGTATTTAATGATACTTGTTAACTGGGAAACTGATTGCATGGTTGATTGATAAGGAAAAGCTGCGAAGTTTTGAAGAGATAATATTTCATTTCTAGTAATTATAGGAATGAGTCTGTTAGTTAATATTTTTGTAAAGATTTTTCTTGTATGTTCAATTAGAGTAATTGGTCTAGTTGTATTTAGATCATAGTTGTATTGTGGTTTTTTTGAAATTGGCCAAATGTTTGAGTTCACCCATTAGTTTAGTGTAGTTTGGAGTATAAGGCAAGCATTCATTATATCTAGAAGATATGAGATTGCTACTGGTGGTAAGTGTTGTAAGATTTCATTTAAAATTTCTAGTGACCCTGTAGCTTTGTTTTTTGGTGCAGTAGCAATAGTCTGTAGTAATTCTTCTATTTTTATTGGGATGAGAAGATTGTCAAATACTTGAGGTTGTATGTGACTTAATGGTTTGTAGTATCAACTTCATTTGTGCTAGAAGTCTTTATTTGTTTTGTTTTCTTTTGTCTAGTTTTTAAGTGTTGTTGTGTAGCTTCTTTAATCTTGTTAGGTTCAGTTATTAATTCATTATTTGAAATAATTTTTTCGTAGTTGACCTAGTCTATGCATCTTTGCAGGATACTGTCTATCATTCTTGAAGTATTATCTTTAAAGTCAGTATATCTGCGATTAGTATAGAATTTGATTTTTTCATTCTGTTCATTTCTCTTTTCCGTATTGTGTACTTGCCAGATTGTATATTTATATTCTTTAAGTTTAGCAATAGTATTGTTATCACGATTATTATATTTTTCTTAATTTATACTTGGAATAGTTAAGTTAGCTAGTGATGCTGCCTTTGAAATATGTTTGTTCAAGATATCTAAAAGGGTATTTGGCCTAGTTGCTAGTAGGTTTATAGCTTTGTTAATATTTGTAAGTGTGGAATGTAGCTTTATTGATTTTAATAAAATCAAGTGAAAAGTTTTAGGTGCTGTATGTGTATGAGGAATATGTTTGTTGATAGCTTCTTTTATCTTTTGAGACCAGATATAGCAGAGCTTATTAAGAGTAGTTAAGTCCGAACAGTTTTTTGAATTTGGAGAAGAATTCATAAGAGTGTCTATAATATTTAAAAATTCTTCCCAGTTTTGCTCTTTCATCTTGTCATAATGGTATATCTTCCTTTTCTTCTTTTTTCTATTTTTTGATGGTGTAGTGAATCTTATATACCAGGTTGTATTTATTATTTTGTGATTGCTATCTGAAATTCTGATTACGTTAGATAGTGTTGGAGTACTCAGATCAAGTAGAATATCACTTGAAGCCCAGATATCGTCTATTTGGCTGCTAAGGTCTTGTCATTACCAAGTAGAAGTTGATATGTTGTAAAACTCTAATAAGCTTTAGAAGCTAGAAATTTGTAATTTTGGAAAAATTATATATTTTTTTTTCTTAGTATTGGTGTTTGCATTGAAGTCTCCCATAATTAGTAAGTGCCAGTTTTTTGTTTTAATTTTCTCAATCCAGTTGTTTAGCTGCCTTTGTGTTCTCGTAAGCAGATCATCATAGTTTGAAGGGAGATATAGTGAAACTATGCAGATATTGTTGTTGTTAGGGAATTAGAAGTCTATTCAGATTAATATATCTAGGTATATCAGGATATTTCTTATATATAGTGTTAATGAGTGAAATATTATTAGAGCTGTTCCGAAACTTGTTTCTCTCTGTTGTTTTTGATATAGAATGAAGTTAGAAGTGAAGATCTTATAAATTGAGTTTGTGAGAGTAAATTCATTCATATTTTTGAGTTTAGTTTCAGTTAGTAAAATAATATGTAAATTGTTTCATTGCAGTATTGTATCCAGTTTTGTAATTTAACTAGGTTGTTTAATCCTTAAATATTGTGAGTAGTGATTTCGATTTTTTTGTTAATATTAGGATTGTTATATAAAGTTTCAGTATTGTTAGAGTTAGTAGAGTTGGTTATATTATTGTTCATTATCAGATTTGGGAGTTTCACTCATTATTGTGTTATTGTCATCTGACTTGGTGCTATGTGAAGAATTAATGAATATATCCTATTCAGAGGATGGTAAGTTAGGGAGGGTGAAGATGAAGTTATAAAGGTTATTGTAATAGAAGTTTTTAGTAATAAACCTTGTTGTTGATGATATGTCCTCATGTTTTGTGATTGGGAGATCTATTTTTTTCTCTAACCATTTTAGTTGAACTATTTGAATCAAGTCTTGTAGATTATTCAGAGAAGTATCAGGATTAAGTTTGTCTCTTTTAGGTATTTGTATCCAAGATTCTGGTATCTTGTGGAAGAAGTAATATTCTCGTAATACTCATGATGCTATTGTCAGCTCTTTTGTTGTATTTATAGGTAGGGTTAGATTTACTTCTGTTACTTTTTCTGCTTCTTCTAAGAGCTCAGAAAGGTCAATGTAGTTGCAAGTACAATATCTTTCTGGTAAGGGAAATAGAGTTATGTAGATTTTTGAAATTTCTGTAAGAAATTTCTTTGTTTCTTCTTTTGTATTAAGTGGGAAAGTGTAGGTGTTTGTTAGAGGTAGATCTTTTGGTTCTATAGGAAGTTTTCATCTTGGGATAAAATAATCATTAGGTAGTTTGAGGAAAACAAAATCTTGACGAAGTAAATTAACATGTTCCAGAAGATCTTCTCTGTTTTTTGGAAGAAATGGGAATCTTGGTTGTAAGCATAGAGGAAGGTCTTGTGGAGTTAGTAGTAGTTATAGCTTTGGTGCAGGTAAGTCAAAGTAATTCGTTGAAATTTGATCGAAGATATAGAATTCTTTTAGAGCTTTTCTGTAGCCAGATAAGTTTTTTAGTTCACTTTGTTTTGTAATGGGAAACAGATCTTTGACTTGTATACAGAGGTTTCTTGAACTAGCAAGAAGTATGATTCATATATTTTTTATATAGCTCTCTGATAGTCATTGAAAGTTAAAAACTTTTCTTAATACTCTTACAGTAACTCCTATATCAAGAGGGTTAGTTATAGGTAAGGCAAAGTCAAGACATGAGGTGATATGTGGAGGAATATCTGTAGAGTTGTCTGGTAGGGGCAAGTAGTTTGTAGCTAGGCATTTGTCTATCTGTGCTAGGGCTTCGTCGAATTTGTATGATATTGGTATTTTTGTAAATTCTGCTAGGTAGAAGATTATTCTAGTAATCTTTCTTGGTAAGAGTATATTTAGATCTAAAGATAGTAAGTAATCTATATCTAGTTTTTGACGTAGTTTGTAGAAGATTTCATCTCAATTTGTTTTGTTTGTTATTGTAACATTATGTTGATCTTTATATCTTCCTATTGCCATGTTTAGAAGGATATTGAATTCTTTCTGGTATTGAGGTTTTGTTGCAGAGGACTAAGAGAAGGTACTAAAGAATTGGTTATCCTTATAGTATAGCTTAGCATATATTGCAGGAGGAATTAGATATTCTGCTAGGAGAGTTTGGGTTTTATGTAATATTAAATCAGCTAGGCTTTCGGTAGATGTAAAGATTTCTAAGCATCTATTGTAGTACCATTTTTCTTTGTCTAAATTCTTATAGTTTCTCTTCCTCCAGTCTTTTAGTCCAAGTTCGAGAGCTTGTGTTCAAGCTGTTTCTTTGTCTTTTCTTGCATTTATAATAGCTAGTCTTTGCCTCAGTCTACTCATTACTACTGAGCTATATATTCTTGAAGAGGTACTATTAGATGTTGTAGCTTTATTCAGTGTTATATTTGAAGTTAGATATGTCGAATATGCATTAACTTCTTCTAGGGTTTTATCAAGATCTGTTATATTATCATTAGTGCTAGTCAGAAGTTGTTTTGGTGTTAAGACTAGATCAGAGCATGGGAATTTTGAAATTCTACTAGAATTTTAATAATCTTTTTGTTTATCTGTTCTATAACTTATTTGTGCAAGTGATGTCATATGTTTCGTTAATAGGAATAAACTAGAATTCCCACTTTTTTCAAAAAATATTTTTTTTTCTATAGTGGAAGTTGAAGTATCTTTGATTTTTTCGTTAAGTTAGAAAGGAAGTCTAGTGCTCTTTTTATTTTTTTTGTTTTGGTATTCATTGATGTAGGTAGTATTTGTGAGTGTAGTAGTTTGCATATCAGTAAGACTAGAAGACCTATCTCTGGTTTTTTTCTTTGATGTTGATATTGCCAATATAGTCAGCAACAGTTTTTTTGAGAGAGTAGGTGAGTGAGAAGTGAGCTCTCTAGTTCTTTTAATCTTTGTAGTTGTGTGAGTAGATTGTATATAACAGTTTTTTTATTTAGTTAGTTATAAGTAGTCTTGTATATAAAAATTTTTTGTTTTGCTCTGCTCCGTATATAAGTTTTGGAATCTATGGGTAAGAGTTTTCTTATTTTATTATAAAAGTTATATAATTAGTTCAAATTCTTTTTAGATATCTATAATTAAATAAGTTAACATCTTATATTTATATAATTCAAAAAACAAAATTAACTTAATTTATAAAGTCATTCTAATAATTATTGTTAAATTACTATAAAAATTTTTTATGTAAAACTTCAGAAATTTTTATTTATATCAAAAAAAAAATAAAGTACTACTATTTGTGGCAATGAATAATTAAACTATAAATATTGTAAACAAATATTTTTAAAAATATTATAGCTGGTTTTAAAATAAACTTTAAGCCTGCTCTAAATAACTATTATAATAAAATAATCTCTAAGCCTACTCTAAATAACTATTATAAATAAGAATTTTTTTATTTTTTTATAAATATTTTTGTCTCGAAAAAAAAATATCTGCACTTTATTTCTCATCATAAAATTTTTTATTCTATAATAGCCTCAATATTTTGTGCTATTTCTTATATTAAAAATGTTTCTAATACTAACAAAACTTGTACTGGATCTGCAGTTTATAGAACAAGCGATAATGAATTTAATGAATACAAATTTAAAGCTTTTTTTTCTGATGATTCAGCACTTATTCAAAACATTCAAAAGACTAATATATTGGTCATTTTGCTTTTGAAAACAATGAACTATATATAAGATAATAATTTTCTTAAAATAAAATAAACTATCTAATTTAATACAGTACTCAATCTTACTTATTTATACTAAATATATTAAAGATATTATTTAATAATAATAAGTCAAATTAGCTACTGTGTTAAATTCAACATGTCTACTTTATATACTATATTTATTAAAATAAAACTTAAAATAAATTTGAATATTGTTTTAATTTATTGTTTATATTAATCCAACTTGTATTATTGTTTAAAATAGCAACAAAATTATTATTTTAAGTTTTTATAATATATTATTTTTATTCTCTTTTAGGTAACTATTGTCTAGAATACCTCTTTAAATATTTCAACAATTGAAGATGAACCAAGCATCTATGATCTTCTAATATCTTCTGCTTTTAGTATTTTTACTGCACCAATTTAAGACCTATCAGAACCAGAAGGAAATAATACAGTTTTTAGCTTAAAAAGAAAAATGTATAACAATATAACCTCAAATCAATTTCCAATATCTATATTATGTAAATATAACTCTATAGGATGTTATCAATTTGTATCTGATACTACAACTCGACAACCTATTTTCTTAGTTGCTGGTAAATTAGTAATATTACTTGATTCAGTATTTCTTTTAGCTAATATAATTGATTAGAAATATCAAAATTCTGGTACCTCACAAACACAAACAAATTTATTAAATTCCAAATCATACTAACAAAATAAAAAAGCTAAATATGAAGAGCTTGAAATAATTGCAAAAAAATTTAGCTTAAAAAATATCTCAAAATACATTCAAAAAGACAAACAGAAAAAAAGAGAAAATACTTCTTTAATTCAAAATTCTGCTGATACTTCAAAAATTGCTAGCTTAAAGAATACACTTAACAATGTTCAAGGTAACTAAATAAAAAATATTATCTTTATTTTCAATAATCAAAAATATAATTATTTAAATACTTAAATACTATAAATATTTGACTTTCACTTTAGTTATTATAAATAAATTTAGTAACTATATGAAATATTCAAAAAAAGTCAAATATTTTTTAGTTATTATATTAAAATAATTACTTTAACCTTATTAAAACAATAAAATATATAATTTTGGTATTAAGAATGATACTATGTATTATAAAATCATTTTTAAACCAAAATCTCATAATATAATAATTATTAAATATATATTCCTATTACAAATAGGAGATATAGATTATAATATTGATAATATTGTAGTTCTGAATAATATAGCTAAAGAAATTACTCTTTAAGTACAAAATATAGATACAAATATAAAAGGCTTAAACTCTAAAAAATTAAAATATACAAGAAACATACAAGATAAGTTCAATAAATAAATCCTAAATATCTTTTTACTAATAAAAATAAATTACAATTTAAAAATAAATCTACTTTTATTCCTAATTCAAAAATTAAGAAACTAATTCAAATCTAAAGCATACTCTTAGAAGTGCAAAAAGTAATGATATAAAATAAATATTATATAATTTTATATTCTTATTATTTTTTTAAATAATTTAAAAACAAAAACCTTAATTCTTGGTAATGAAACTGAAGAAACTCCCTCCCAATTCCAAAATACTGAAATAAATGTAGAATTTACTAAAGCTATAAAATCAAACTATATTCTAAAGAATATCCAAAGTAATATAAAATTAAAATCTGATCTGAACATCTTCTCTTACTAAAAAATTTCTTTTATATACTGTATATATTCAGGAACTATAAATATTACTTCTAAAAATAATAAACAAACAGATATTATTGATATTGATAATGATCAACTTACTAATACTGCTAATAGTATATTTGAACTATCTGATGTATATTAGATTAATATAAATAACTCGCTTTACTTATACTACAATATATATTGTATATATATATATTCTAAATAGATAAGTAATATTATTTTAAAAATTTTTAACATATAAAAATAAAATCTTTAGATTTTAGTTAAAATTACGAGTTTCTAATATAATATAAATTCTGAAAATTCTAAGAATTCTAAAGATTCTAAAAATTTACAGAATAATTATTTTGCTTTGCAAAACAATATAAATACTGCAAATTATTTTGTTATATGAGACAAAGATTTTGTATTTTAAAGAATCTCAAAGATTTTTTAAATATATGTATAATGTAATATTTCTAATTATAGTACTTTGTAATAAAATATGACATCTGCAGATTATGATATAATATAAAATTGCAAAAAATCAGCAGATTTTAGCAAATTTTTTAATTCTCAAAAATTTTAAATATTTTAAACAATATATATAATTGTTTATTAAAATATATAATTAATATAAAATCTAAATCTTCAAAATTTCCAACTACTATCATCACAAAAATTATAGTGTCATACTTTATTGCAAAGTACTATAATATAATACATATATAATTATATTATTAGTATAGATTCCTAAATTTGAATAATCTCAATAATTCTCTGCTATAATTATTACAAAAATTACATATTCACATCTTTTTACAAAGTGCTATAATATTATCAAAATCATATGTTTATCACTAAGAATCTTAGTATATATAATAATAATAATTATAATAATTAATATAAAATTAATAATGATACCTGACAAAACTATTTTGACTATAACAAAATAGTTTTGCTATTATAACCTCATAATCATATAAGAAAACTATACAAAAAAAAATATAAGAAAAATTAGAACTAAATTAAATACCTACTTTAGAAGAAATTAAACAAGCTATAGAAAGCCAAATTCAAAAAAGAACTCTAATACTCAGACTAAGTCTTTCAATATCTTGATTAAAACCTTCTATATTAGAGTTAAAAACAATCATTTTGAATATAGGTCTGTTAAAAGAAAATCTAGTATCAGGCTTTTAAATATATTTTGTATACAAATTGTATCCTATATACTATCTATGATAAATCTATTATTGACATTTAATTTCATCTTGTGCTAGACATACTCCTGAAAAATCTAATTGGAAAATTAAATACAATATACTATATAAATAAATTTACTATTATTGTATTTTTATAATATAGTTTGTAATAATATAATAATTACTACAAGATTTTCAGAGAGTATGTCTAACAAAAAATATAATTAAATGTCTGATAATAGATTTATTATAAATAGATTACAAGATACGATCTGTATACAAAAATATACTTGAAAGCCTAATAGCAAGTTTTTTTTTGATAATACTGTTATTAGAATAATATTTGTTAAGTAAAGATACTCTGTATAACTAATCTCTTAGTTAAGTTCTAACTTAGAACTGGCTTTAACTTTTTTAACATAAGTCTACAATTACAAAAATCTAATATCACATGATATCTAATATATATGCAAATTCTATATCAAATACATGAAAATAAAAATCTATAACTGCATATAATAATAATAATTTAATGTGATAAATTACTAATTTACTTTTATGCACTTATATATTACTAAAAAGATATATATTATATGCATCTAATTAATAAAACACCTTATAAATCTTATTAAACAAACAAAAAAATAATTATAAATACCTTATATTACTAAACTAAACACTTTATATACAAAAAAATAATTTGAAAATTTATTAAAAAAAATTAAAAAGCTAAACAAATAATAAAAGAATACTTACTATGTAGTCATCCAAAACTTGCTCATCAAATAAAAAGCTAATCTTAAGAATTAGATACATTTAAATGCTGAAATTATATTAATAGTTTAAATTATCCTATCTATACTTCTATATTAATAAACAAAGAACTTTATACTCGATCGAAGATTTAAAAATTTAACTTATTAAAGAAACCAAAAAAAAAATTAATTAATTAAAAAATATGAGTTATAAGTTTAACCAAATCTTATATATCAAATAAATTAAGCTAATTTTATAAAATAAATATGTTAGAATTCTTGAGTTACTTAATTAAGTATTGGTAATTAACTCATCTACATAATTAAATTACCTATATAAATACTCAAAATTATTCCTTTTTCTTATTCAGCTAAAATATCGAATCAAAAATAAAATATAAAAAAATTTAATAAACACAAAACAAGTATACTAATTAAATATTATTTAAATGCAAAGATCTATTCACTCTATTCAACATTATGATATATCATCATATAACAACATCTCCTCTTCTGATTCAAACAATGAAACTATAGATACTATCTTTAATTCCTATACATATCATAATAAAATTAACTAAAATATTACAATTGTTCAACTAAATAATTTAATAACAATATCTTATTATAATCAAATAAATATCACACCTTTGCTCTTTTTATTCTGAAGACCTTCACAACAATTATTAAAGCTTTATGCTAAATTTCAAAATAAAATTTTACAAGATCATCTACATATTCTGTGTTGCTATTGTTCTATACTAATGTTTAGTTTTGCAACTCAATAGACTAAATATAATGAAAATGAAGAATATATATTGACACTAGCATTCAAAATTCCTGTTTACCTCTGTGAGCTTGAAGATGAATAACCAACTAAAGTTGCTATTTGTAGTAGCTATAAAAACCCAAAAACTAGAAAATTTTCTCTAATTTTAGCTCCTACACCTTCTAAAATTAATTAAGTACTAATGATATAAAAAAAAAAAACTCTTTCCTGTACTGCTCAACAACCATACTGCAAAAAACAAGAAAAAGAAAAAACAACAATACAACTAATACTGAAAACTCTTCTCTTTGGGAAGGCCTAAATAAAAAAGACAACAACTTACTGAAAAGACAATCACTAACTCCTAAAACCAACTACTCAAATACTATATCTTCAACTATAGGGAACAGGGAAAGAACGAAAAAACATCATCTTGTTGATGACATTAGTTCTAACAACACAACAAATAATAATGAAAACAACAACAACAACAACACTTCAGATATAGAGACTACAAATACGAACTACATATTTCAACAAAGCAATACAATAAACAACAATGAACCAGCTAAACACATCCTCGATATTGTAATGTATGATACTGATAAACTAACCTTTCAAGTTTATTTTACTCTAGAACTCCTTAACAATGCACACACCTACTACATCGATGCACAAAAATCAACTGTCATCAATAATATCACACAATTTCTGAAGTATTAGATATACACTAGCAAAACTAACACACTTCTCTTTATACTTAAAAAAGTTAGAAATCAAAATACAACTACAATCTCTGCAATAAAAATTCCAACTTGTGAAACTCACAACTTCTCTCTTGTTAAAATCTACGCCCAAACAAAAACACAATATCTCAAAGCAAATAAGCAAGAAAATACATCAGCTCTCTCAACACTCTCCTACGAAAACTTTACTAATACTACTAATACTCTGATTACTACTCAGCCAAATACTCATGTGCCTTCTCCTGAAACTAGTGGTACATCTACTAATAACACAAATAATGCCAATAGTAGTAACACCAGCTCAACAAACAAAACACAGACTACTCAAAATGAGCTTAGAGACTATGAGAAACCTAGCACAAACTCCAATACAACTAAGCACAACACAAGGAGCAAGGAAACACAAAGCGAGGAACAACATAATACAGAACCACTCCAATCATGAGCTGACCAAATGGAAGATGATACAGACATCCAATTCATATCTCTAACACAACATCAAACACATACCGATTGACCAATATCACCTTTCTCTATTAAAACACGTGATACACTAATGGATGACAATGAAATAGAAGAGAAACTTCCAAATGACGACCAAATGGAAACACAATCTAAAACTGAGTACACAAAACCCTCTTACAGTCAAGCTTTACAAAACAACTCCAGCTCAGCTTCAAGGCCTTATATTGATAATAGAGATGATAGTGATACATGGCCAAATAAGCTTATGAATAACATGAAATCTAATCTTATTAATTTTGATACAACTGCTTAGCACTATGAACGTATAGCTAAATCACTAGAATCACCCAAGAATTCATAATATACAAACTCCAAACACGACCAACTCCTTATATTATACTATTAGCAATACTCCTCAAGTTTAAACACCTTGATACCCAATTCTTTACATCCTTTACTTGCAACAAACAGAACATTCCTGCACATCAAAAAGAATTTGAGAACATGCTCACCACTACGACTAATACTTACAAACATACCAACAACATCATAATCATCAACTGAGAAACAAAAAATATGATTACAAAAATACTCAAAACACATTTAACCATTCAATTTCTACTTAACAGCAATTTCACTTGACTAGACAACTTCAACATATCCAAAATTATTCAATACTGTAGGGGGTTCCTACAACTAGACAAAATCGAATAGAATGACCTAAAACAAGCTATTAACAAAGCACAAATATTACTCCTTATACCACTATCTAGCGACCCCTCTATGATCTCTAATGAAATGAAGAAACTATTACCATTTGAACTTCTAATTGTCAATTGTAACAATACAAAAAGAACGGTCATAGTACTAAGAAAAATCTTCTCCTTTACACAACTTCCTGAAACCTATTTTATCAAACTACTACCTCTTCCAAATGACTCTATGGATCTCGATCAAGAGCTAAAAAAATTCTTTCTAATCACTAAATGAAAAAATCTTAATTACTTATCCTTCTACTGCAACAAACTTCGCAATTTCTATAACTTTAAGGGTAATCTACCAGAAACATACTTCGACCTACCTGCCCCAAAAGCTCCATTACCAAGTACTTACTACAAGCTCAACCACACTCTGAGAGTACTCTTCCCACTAAATACCAACGATCTGAAAACTAATCTCACCAAAATTGTTACCTTATTACGAAAAGATTACACTTTCAAAATGATATCAAATAACTACTTTGTTAGCAGACCACCATTACCACATGATGTTACAAAAATTAATACCAACACAAAATTTATCTATTCTATCACAGATTCCTGTAATAAGCAGCCATAATATAATTCTTGAAGTAAATTGTAAAAAACAAGGTCAGACTATTGTTATTGAAGTTGGGTTAAAAATAGTGAAAAAAATTTTTTCCAAATAGAAGAGTAAAATACAAGTTGACTATTAACAGAAGGTAGTTAAGCAAGGTTTTCTACTAGAAGTACTGATATACTACTGAATATTTTTAAATTATTAAATAGAGATCCAAACATGTTACTAATGAATATTAATAAATTAGCATCGACTATAGATACTTCTTCTTTATAAGAACTTCAATATTATGAAGAAATGATTTCATGTTTTTATCAAAATTAGCTAGAGTTTCATAGTAGGATTGGGTTTGTCTAATTTTAAGTACGGAATAAATAGTTTTTCTTCTGATGTTTTGTACTGCTATTCTAATTAGAGCAATTAAAAGATAATTAATTCTTTTCGATAATAGAAAGTGAATAATTAGCAGTAATATATAGAATTTTCCTATACCTGCTGATCTTGTTAGAAAAAAGTATAGATATTTTTTTTTGTGTTCAGATCCTCAGGTATTATAGAGAATATCGTAAACTTTATATTGATCATTATCTAAAGTTAAAGAGTAGTGAGGATTTATGGATAGAGTTTTATATTCTAATGCAATTAGTTGTTTGAGGATTAATTCTTGAAGTTCTTCATTATTTAGAGTAGATATAATTTGATTAACAATTTCTTTATATGCATTAGAGATGTTAAACCTTTTTGATATTGAAGTAGTATTATTTATTTTGATTATTGTGAGTTTATATTGATGTAGGAATAGTGATTAAAATTTGTTATGATATGATGAATATTCTCTGAGAAGTTTTTCTTCTGAATAATATAGTATTTTCATTATAAGATGTTGAAAGAAAAAAGATTCACTATCATCTACTTTATAGATAAAGAATCCTAGAAGTAGTAGTTTAGTTCTTTGGATTATATATTGGTTTTTTTGATTGATTGTTTAGAATAGTTTTGTGTTTTGAAAAAGTGGTTTTAATCTTAAATTGTAATTTTGGAAATACTGAGAGTATGTAATATTTCTGAAGTTATCTGCAATTAGATAATCAAAATATTTATCTATTGCATCATCCCAGTAAGGTTTTTCATTATTATTGTCATCACTGTCTTCAATATTAGCTAATTGTAGGTGAATAGGTTTTATAGCTTTATCTTGTTTATTAGAGGATGCTAAGAGTAAGTATTAGACATTAACAGTAGATCTTGTTATTTGGTTTTGCAAGATTAAGACTATTAATTCTATTGCTTCTAATCTTCTTACTTGAATATAGGTTTAGTAGATATCATAGTCATCAATATCAAAAATATCTGATAGTTCAGGTTTAGTTATATATTTTGTGATATATTTTGCAAATCCTGTTGTAGTTATATATTGGAAGTTTACATATCCTTCTCAAATTAATAAAGTTTCTGGGTGATATAGTACTACCTAATAGTCTTGTTCTTTTGTTTTTCTATACGTGTATTAAAGTGATCTATTGTCTTTGTATATTGTATCTAATAATGGTTATGGAAATCCTTTCTTACAAGGTGTTCTATAAGAGTTTGGACTACTACATTTGTTAGGATGACAATTATGAATTTGATAGACTATGACTAATTGATATAGTTTAGGTTCTGAGTATTGGTCTAGTAGGTCAGCATGTATGGTATTTTTCATAATTAATTCTGAGATTTTAATACTAATATAAGCAAAACTATGTGTGTAAATAGTATCTCTATTTTGAAATTCATCATGCTCAAAGTAGTTTTCTAATTTTCTCTATTGTATTAATTTTTTATTTCTTCATAATTTTTTGTGTAGATTGACAAGTTTGTGATTATAAAATAAATAGACATGTAATGAATGATTAGTTGGTAGAGGATCTTGATTATCAGTTGTAAGTAAGATTTGTTTTAGATGATCCTATTTGTTTTCAGCTATTGTAAGTGTGTAAAATATTTGAGGAAGACTATAGAAGGATAATATTGTATTTACTTGAAGCTCTTTTTTTTTAAAGTATAGTGATGCAGTATATAATGATAATTATAATGAAGTTGTTATTGATTCATTTATTATTAGTTAACTAGTATATATGCTTTTAGTTATTAAGTCAGCTCTTGTTAGATGATATTCACGTGATATATTTCTTTAGTTTAGTATTTAACAATTATATTAAAAGTTGCATTTTTTTTAAAATTTAAATAAGACCAATATAGCTAATACTAATATAATCTGAATCTTGAATCTGAACAGAGTATTCTAAGTTTGATATATTTTCCATAACTTTCAGTATTTTTTTGAAAGTTTAGGTTATGTTTTATCTGCTCGTAATAGCCTTTTCTAGTTAAAAAAAGGTTAGAGAAAATTAACGCTTCTAGGTCAGGATTACCATAAGATATTGAAAGTATTAGGTTGTTTAGTTCTATAAATCTAGCTATTAATCTGTAGTATCTATGATCTTTGTTATATATTTCAGGAGGGAAATCATTAATTGAGATTACTAAGTTAGGAATTGTTGTATTATTTGTTAAAGTAGTATTTCGATTATTTTGTAATATTTTTGCAAAAGAAAGTAGTATTTGAACTAGATTAGATAGTGTTGGTCTGTTGATATTATAGAAGGTTGCATATTGTTTAAATATAGAGTTTATTCTTTTTAAACAGTTGTTTGCATCAATTAATATTTCATAGTACCAATTAGCAGGTTCATTTGTACTTAAGAAGGCTCTAATTGATCCTGAATATAACTCAAGAGCATGTTAGTTTTTGCTTAGAGAAATGTTACCTTGCAAAAATCAATAGATTGTATATAGATTAGATTCTGGAGCTCTTTCTAAAGAGCATATTATATGAACTGAAGAAAGGTGTTTTCTATATATCATTAGTACTTTTTTTTTTTTTTTATAGAATAAGGCCTTGCCTTAGATTTTATTGAGTTTTATAATATAAGTACAAATATTGTATTACATTAATAAACTACTGTTACTTAAGCTAGGGCTAGTTTACCTCTCGGCCTGTATTCTACTAGAGTAGGCTATCAGCCTCATCTAGATTTGCAGTTGGATTTTTGCTATAAATGTATCAGTAATATTGTATTTAGTGTAGACTTCAGACCATATTCTTGTTTTATCTTTTATTATTTGAACTTTTGCTTGTTTGGTATTAGGGCTGCTAGTAGTTTGTGAGGTAGTAGTCTGTGTAATAGTGTTGTTGAGTTGGGTAGTATTAGATAGTTGTTGGCATCATGAGATCCAGATCTGTTGGTATGCTTTGTGTATGATCTTGTGTAAAAGGTGAGCAGAGTGCGGTATATCTTTACTTTTGGCAGTTAGGCTTTGTGAGAAGTGAGTGGTGAGAGCTATTGGAATAAGGCCATGAAGAGTAGTATATAAGTTGTTAGAGATGTTTTCTGATGGTATACTGAGATGCTGTAGGGAGATATGGATGATATCTGCAATAGAATCTTAGAAAGTTTAATATGTTTGTTTATATATTTGGTGGTAACTGTTTCGATGATAGTTGAGATATTGTTAAGGTTTTTGTCATATGTAATCTAATGGTTGTTAGTTTCAGTGGTTGTGCTGCAGCATTAATAGATATTTGTATTTATTTTGTTAGAATGGCGAATTAAAAGATTTTGTTGTATTGGGAGTTCATCTAGTAGAAATTTTAGTTTGAATGCTTTTAGTATAGAGTATTTAGATAAAGTGTAAAGGCTGTTAGAAGTGTTGTGAATATTGATATATTTATAGAATGCATTCCAGTCTATATCAGTGCTTATATTGTTCTAGTTTTCTGTACATTTTTGTGAGTGCCAAGTTGCAGTATGGTTGGCTTATTGTATGTGTTTGATAATAGTTCATACTCTGTTGTCAATTATGTTCTGATGAAGGTGGGGTATAACTATATTATAGTCGATATTAGTATTAAGAAAGACAAGGTGTGGTATGCTAGAGAGGTTAGTATGTGGTAGGATTTGTTAGTCTGAGAGAATTATTTGTAGTTTGATATCTGTTCGAGCAAGTATAATGAAGATGAGATGCCAGAGTGGCCAATGTTTATTTTTCTGTATTTTGTTAATTCGATGTGATGTTTGTAGGTTGAGTAGATTGTAGGTATTGATAATAGTATTTGAGGATATAGCTATAGTAAGTATGCAATCTAATAGGAGGGTGATGAGTATAGTAATTATTGCAGTACAGATTGCTCTTGTATATAATTGCCATTGAGTGATTTGAGCAGTGAAGGTATCTTTGTTATTAATTTTCTATGTAAAGTAGATTTTTGCTTGTATAGTTTTTGGTGAGTTGCAAACTGTATCTATGTTGGCTATGTAGTGATGTTGCTTAGTGATTGTGGATTTTGTTTTTTGTAGTAGGTCTGTTGCAGGTCCCTTTTGGAATATGGTAGTCATAAG
>CAJVPM010000295.1:0-19509 GCA_910592325.1 Scutellospora calospora | reverse complement strand
ACAAATCAAATATTTTTTTAGGGGATGGGCGAGAATTAACCGGACTTATCATGAATGAACCGGTAATTTTTAGTCTTTTTTTAGATCTATGTACCGAAAATCGAATAATAAAAAAAAAACTGGGTATAAAAATTAGATTAATTTAACCAAATATAGAAGAACCAAGGATGAAAGTCATGGTCGGAGCGTGGTATTTTATAATAAAATTAATATCTTAAAGGCGGTAATCAACCAGATGCAATGTAAATCCGGGGACGGATGATGAAACAAACAGGATAGTGGTAATGCTATAATATGGTAATAAGAGGTTTCTCAGTTTCAAAGAAAAAAAAAAAATTAAACACCTAACCTAGTATTAATGGTAACGATAATAATTTATATGAAAATTTAAAGTTATTATAATCACAAATTTGGAGATAAAATTTGTCATTGTACTTTTATACATTGTACCTAATAAACTTTTAGCCACGTAGTTTCCATAAACGTAGTATAGTATACAGTAAATAGGAACAAAGAAAGAATAGTAATTGAAGATCGCATTAATAAGTTTAGTGAGAAGAAGATGGCATAAAAAACAGTAGATCAATAACAATTTTGAAAAACGTCTAAAAACCTTTTTTCATTTGCATGCAAATAAAAAAAAAAAAGTCGTACTTTTCGTCAGCTTTTACCAAAATAAAAAACAATGAGAGTATATGTGTAATAGAGTGAGTATAGAGATAGTAGATCGCGAGTTCAAATTTTTTTAAGATTTGAATTCAAATTTTTGTGGCGTAGGAAATTATTTACAGTTTAAGAAAAAAGGGAATTAATTGTTCGAATGCATCAAACAAGGAGGGAAAACTTTACCTGAACAGGAAAATTCTTACGTCTGACTAAAGACTATATCATACAAGATCCCCAAATAATGTAGAAACCGAAACAAGTTACAAAACATGATTCGTCTCGTAATATGATCACACGACATCAATCAATCGCCACATAAAAAACTTTCGCGATTATTGGTTGTATTAGCTTTTTGTTTTTTAAACAAATAAACAAATAAAAAGATTTAACAAGTAAAATTTATGCGCCTCTATTCTCGATCAGGATGAATAACAACGCCACTTAACATCAGATCGAACCTAAGAAGTCAATTGATTTTCATCTAATAACATGTATGTAGTCGGTTACGTTCAGTACGTATCGGTATGTATGGTATGTATGTATCAGGTATGTAAGTATCAGGTATGTAAGTAAAATAGAGTAAATGTATGCAAATCACGTGCATAATGGCATATAAGCTATAGCATTACGTATAGTCATACTTTACGTAATCATAATATTACAAAATTACTTTAGATCAAATATAGATTGGATCAAAGGTAGAAGTTTATCTATCTAAGCTCCATCAATCAATCTTTTTAAAATCTAAATAAATAAAAATGACCATCAGCCGTTAACGAAATATCTAAAAAAATTAATTTTTGTACAATATTTTGTATGTACAGTACGAATATGAGTTTTACATATAAATTCAATAATGCAAAAAAATAACTTATTCATGAACAATCGCTGCATCATTCAATTTCATTATTTCACTGTTAATGTATTATTCAATCTCTTGGTAAAAAGAAAATGTTACAACGTTTCGTCATTGTTAGAACTTGGCGTTTTCACAAAATCCTGCCAATTAAAAACGTAGGTTTAAAAGTAAACTGATCTGACATTCTAGTGATACAAAATGATTAAAGTACAAGGTAACATCCGATGGTTTCCTTTTTATTCCTTTTTTATTCCTTTTCAATTCTTTATTTTTTTCCTTTCTATTATTCTTTAGTATCGTTGTACGTAATACTATCCTTCCTGTATTTTAATTTGCCAATACTTTTTCAATGTTTTTTTATTGTGTTTCATAAACATGAAAACAAATAATAAAAATACAAGTGGTCGATCAATAGTTAGGTTAGTAAATTCGGTCATTCATTACCTGAATTGAAAAAAAAACTAGTTTTTTTCTTCCTAAAGAAAATACTTTTTTTGGAATTTGTCAAAAAGTTAATCAGTTAGTCTCTTTCTTAGATAATCTAACATGGAAATACCTAAAACATTATTTAAATTATTTAAAACAAAAACAATTACACCATCATAATAAATAATTATATATTTAAAATATTAGTTTATAACTAAATGTAGAGTTAAATATCTAAGTAATATCTAAATATTTACGGCAAAAAAGCTATTCACCGATACGTAACGTAACTCTAAATTCTAACTACTAAACCAAAATATAGGCATGTCAATTTTAAAAAATATAATCTTATTAATAAGATTTATGAATTTAATTACTGTGTAATTAAAAAATTTTCAATTACTATATGCAGTTTATACGTACTATATGCAGTTTATACGTTTGATGTGCATTTTTGTTGACATGTGGCTAATTTGATGTTTTATTATTTGGTCATTTTTCTTAACTTTTAAAAATATTACTACGTAGTTGTAATTTTTCATCGACTAAAAATATATACGTATACTTATATTAATTAATTAATTATTAATAAATAAATATTTAATACCTAGTGCTAATAAATAAATATTTATAATACCTAGCGCTAATAAATAATTAATATAAATACCTAATAAATAATTAATAAATAATAATATTAATACCTAATAATTAATTAATAAATAATATTATTAATACCTAATAAATAATTAATAAATAATAATGTTAATACCTAATAAATAATTAATAATTAATAATATTAATGCCTAATAAATAATTAATAACATTAATACTTAATAAATAATTAATATTAATACCTAACAAAATATTTAATATTTAATAATAAATACATTAATAAGAAATTATACATAAATTTCGTGTTATGTATGACCGCAGAATCGGCAATTTACAACGATAAATATCTGTCATATGAATAAAAATTTCTCGGATATAACCATTTTAATTACCGATACTTGACTATGAACTATCCGATTTAAGGAATGTACAAAATTTCAACAATAAATTTTAAAACGCGTAATATGAATGGTTATCATGCGTAATAATGAATTTCAAAGACCTTTTAATTGTTACATAAAATACGCGTGTTAGTTTCGTGATTGGATCATGTCTTTAATCATAAATTAATAATAACTCTAACATTTCTGCGTTTGATGACGATATTATCATAATATATGTATGATATTTTATTTAAATATTGTCAAATCCTTTGTTAAAAAAAAAAAATATTATATTGCATGTTTAAATATTTCCTTACTACTTGTGATAATCACAATAGGGATTCGATTCCTATTGTTATTAGCATATATCAATATCGGGATATCGATAAAAGATATACTTACTATAATTTTTTGATAAGTAATCATAAAAGTATAAAAAAGGATATTTCTTTTTAACGTAATAATTAAAGTATATACTAATAAGGAGTAAATATTAATTTATCAAGGGGGAAAATCTTTTTACTGAGTCGTTCGTTTTGTAAGCAAATGCTTGAATAAATTCTTTTTATTAAATTTTGATTACACGACATATTACTTTATATGAATCCAATAATGACTCATTCAAAATTAGTGGCATGGGTAACCAAGATTTTAGATTTAAAAATAATAAAATAATCCAATACCCGATAGTCAATTAAATAAATGTAATTCTCGTTGGCTGTATTTTTGATCCGATCTTTATGATTGTTTGCGTTATCTTTAATTCAAATCTATTCTAATCTATAACAGATAAAATAAATTCTAATCTATAACGGATAAAATAACAGATAAAATAAATTAAAATATATTCTAATCTATCAAATAAATTAAATATTTTCAAAAATATTTTCAAACTTTATTATGATATTTTTTTTTTTTTTTGATTCGAATACGTATTTAAACTTAAATAAATTCTTTAGTTCGTCATTAATAGATTATGATAATCAAGGAATCTTATTCGTACATTTAAAATAAAGCAACCCCTGTAAATCTTATTCGTTCTTCTAAATTCAGAATTTATCAAATATTTACATAACATGCATTTAAGCAAGTTTATTATTCAGCAACTGGTATCACTTCAAGTAATAACTAGATTTTCTTCAAGTTTTAAATAATCAGTCAAAATGCAATAAAATGCAAGAATTTGTTATATAAAAAGTTTATTAAAGAAAAAGACAAAATCTCGTAATACTCGTAATACTTGTTCTGTAACTTTCGTACAAGGTTTATAATAATAATAAAAAACAAACAATTCTCTGCATGATAAATTGAAAAGTGCAAATGCATAACATGAATTATTCGAAAGAATATTAGAATATATGTAAAGAATATGCATATTTGTTCTTGAACGTTCGTTGATTCTAAATTCCAAATTATTATTATTATACGTATAAACCTAAATTCTATATTAGTATTATATGAATCTAAATTTTATATGATATTATATTAATCTAAAATTTATACGTATAATATTCTATGAATGCGAGTCTTTCTTAATGATATAAAAAAAAAAAAACGTATATTTTTTTTTGTGTATAATTTATGCATCATTAAATGAAAATCACGATTAATCTTCCATATGATTATGCCTTAATTAACTATGTTAAAAAGACATTAGATTGCCACGTTTTATTGATTGGTAACTTTTTATAAAAATTATGTAAGGTAAATATGTAACATGTTAATAATTAAGACTGGTATATGCTTGCATCTCTATGGATTATCAGGTCCTTTATGTTGTTATGAAATGCGTTAATAATAAAATAAAATAAAATCTACGATCATAAAAAAAAAAAAAAATTCTTAGTAAGCGGATATAAAATTAAGTCCCGTGTGTGGTAAATTTTGTTAAAATTTGTGTTTAGATGTACATAATGTATGTACAAATAAAACTCAATGACATCAAATGAAACATGTTTTAAAAAAGAGTGATAATGGGTTCTGCATAAACCTATTGTTTTCAAATTTTGTCCTATGTCACATGTACATCAAATTTAAAATAAAATTTAAATATTGGGTGTACGTCAACTGTTGACAAGTAATACAAAGTAATGATCAAAGTTCTACAAAGAAAATACAAGACATTTTTGTTTTTTTTATATGTAACCTTGTTAATATTATTTATTCTTAGATTTTAGGTTCCTTAAAGCGTAGCGTGTCTTACACCTTATTTGTGCAAGTGATACAAACCCAGGGTTTAGCTGTTATCATTTTCTGTTACTTTTTTCTTATCAGTTTGCTCTACATATGTATAGTACACATCATTAAAACTATGTTTGTACGTATCATTAATACTATACGTATTATTTTATGGCTAATATTTTTATAAAACTGTTATGTATTAATTTATATTATACCTATATGTAACAAAGATTTTGGAGGTCTTTTATTAATCTACGTTAATACCACGTGATCGAATAAAAACTAATACGTACTAACAATCGGTAAAAGCATAATAAAAAAATCTTTGTCTATTATATCTTAATTCAAATATGCGTACGTATGATATTTATACATTCAAATTAAATTATTAATAAATTCAAAATGGGTAATAATATCCTTTTTAGAGTCCTATACAAAGAAGTATACGTAGCCGACAAGCTTTTATTATACTCACATGTCTGTTAATCTAACTATAGAATACTAACAAACACAGATGTTTGAAACTTTTTGTAAACATACTATAGCTTATATTCTAACTCTAAACTTAATACAAAGTCTAGTTCTAACCCTAATATTAACTAATCTAATCTTATATTATACATTATGTTTTTTAAATGTTAACGTTAAGTACACGTACATACATGGAATACGTATTATAAAATTTTTCATACCGATACATATATGGCAAAATTTATTACAACAATCTAATTTAATTATAATTGTTAAAAAATAAGGCTGTTAATCGATCCGGTCTGGACCTGACAGCCCTTCAAGGATCTAGTCTTCTTTAGAATGGATCATAAAATCGTATCGTTTTAAACTTATAAAGAATTTTTTTATTAGATATCTTTTACTAACAATTACATGGGTTGGAGTAGAAATAAATTATTCTTCAACAATCAATTATAATTAAATAAATACATTATTCAGTTTATTTCATTCAATCAATAAATTAAAAAGGTTCTATAGGCTTATAAATAATAATTTTGTCTCTGTATTGAACAGATGGGGTTATAACGCGATAAACATGAAGATCTCCAAAATTCCTGGTCGGCTGGGCCTGCATTAATTACAAGCCAATCGATCTTTAATGTTGGTCAAAATTCGTGAATGATGAAATTTCTTTTAAAGAAGTTACCTTTAAATTCTCATGTCCTAATACGATAATAAAGATTAAAATAATCAAAAGTCTATACTCGTTAATCATAAAGCTTGTCAAATTTCTTTACCTGTTATAGCCAAAATGTGTTCAAAAATTAACCGATAATATAGATTATTTGAAAGTATATTGTCGATTCTCTCTTTGTCATGTGATTTTCGATAGTATAAACTTTTCGTTAACTATTATATATTCCGATACTTTTATTTTGAACCACGTATAAATCTTATATTTAGAACTACAGTAAAATACAGTATTTTAGCTTTTTTAAAACAATGGTTTATTATTATTATTAAATAACTATTATACAAATTGTATCTTTATTTATATAAAAAAATTATTCAATCGTCGTATCTTTTGTAGAAATTATCTATAATGTTGGCAAAATCATTCTAATTCAGGCAAGACCATTATAATGCCGGTAAAATTATTCTAAGATCATTATAATGTCGGAAAAATCATTCTGATACCAGCAAAATCATTCTACGTAATGCTGACCAAACCATTAAATAAGCCTAAAACTAATTAAAAAACGAAGTAAACCATTAGATTTTTTTTTAATTGTTTTGATTTCACATTACATCTATATTTTATTAAATTATATATTGTAATAACCGTATAATTAGTGTTCAGAATATTCGTTAATCGTTAAGAATTCTGAATGAATATCCGGATTAATTATTGAATGTTAGTACATATATGTTGTAAATAGATTTAAATTCTTTCCATTTAAATTAAATTTTTTTGAATCCAGATTCAAGTTATACGACAAGTAATCTTTTTTCTTTCAAAATTTTTAATACAGTATGTCATTTTTTTTATTTCATTCCAAATTTAACCTAAAATTGTGAGTGTAATAATAGTAAAGCCGGTTTAGCCCCAGTAGTAAGCGTGGCAAGAATTAAAGATTAGTAGGTTTAGAGCTTTTAAACGTGAAGTTATATAAATATTTTTATTACGGGTCCGATGAATTTTAATTTGAAAGTTGCGATTATAATTTTTATGTTAGTATTGATTAATAAGTGAAAACTTAAATAAAAATAATATTGTTCTATATAAAACGAACAGGGCGAATAAAATACACGAAACAAACAAATAAAATAAATATAATAAACAAAATAAATAATAATAATGTCGATTTTTAAATATTCATTATTTAATGACAAATCGAAATTTGAACTTTATTTAAGTTAAATTCGAATCTCTTTTATAGAGAATTTGTGAGTAAAGACATATAGTAAAGTTATTTTAAATAACAAGTCCAAGAACCACCAGGAGAATCAACAAATCCAAGAACCGCTAGGAGAATATTTTTTGATTCTAATTAAAAAAAAAAAAAAAAAATTAATTCACAGTAAGCTAAAAATAATAATTAAATTTTTATATTATATAAAGATAGGTTTAGTACAACACTAGTTTACTTAATATTATATCTATAGAGGTATCCCAAAATAGAGAAGAACGTTCACAGTATTTTGCAACTATGGTCATGAAGAGCTTTTAATTCTTCAAAAAAATTTAAAATTTAATTTTGTGCTGTCATCTACTTAGCTAAAACTAGAAAAAGGACGTTTACAGCATATTATAGCTATAGCTACGATGTGCTTTCAATTTTTCTAGTTATTATATCTACCTGTGGGAATGCCTAAGAGGCATAACAAACATGTACCAAGTGAATTCTGATATATGTTATGGTTATAACAAGATAATTTATAACTAATTCTTTATATAGAACTAGTAAAACCTAAACCAATAACATCAAGTTTAAAATATTAAAATATTTTAAACATTCATTCAGTAGAGAAGTGACAGAAATTAAAATATTAAAAATTTTTTAAAAGTCCATCTGATAAATAATCTTATAAGATATAAAAAAAGTAAATTCGATATTATACTTGAAGCTTACATCAGTAATAATTCTTCTATCTAAAGACAATTAAAATTCTAATAATATTAATTAACTTACATTTAAATTTTCTTTGAAAATATCTATAGAAAAATCATCAAGCATCACAGAACGTTATCAAAAACTCTACAAATATCATCAAGAATTCTACAAATATTATTAAAGACTTCACAAACATCATTAAAAACTCAACAAACATCATCAAGGACTCTACAAACATCGCTAAGAACTCTACAAACATCATTAAGGACTTCATAAAATTATTATAATGTAGATGAAGAAGAGAGGTATCATAAATCTGAGCTATGCTTCAAACTTTTGAATGCTTATTCTATTAATTTCTCTAGAAAAATATACTGTTAAGCAAGGATCGAAATAACAATAATAGTCTTGACTTATTTTTCCTATAAGTATATATAAAAATACTTTAGCTTTCTATTAAAAAAAAAAAAAACATAACTAGCTTCTTTTCTAAAGCTAATAGACCTTTGACAGAATATTTTCTTCTAGATTTAAGCAGTTTTCTGGTAATTTTCTTCATCGAATTTGAAACAGTTTAATAGTAGATTTCTTAAGAATTTTTAAGCAGATTCTACAAAAAAATTAAAAATTAAAAGTTAAGAGATAAAAAAAATAATATAGCTGATCTATAATCAAAACAATATGTTTATATCATAGTGAGCTTTATTATAATTGGTTGATTTTGAAAATCGTCTATTGCTAAAATTAGAACAAGATATTTTTGATATCAAAGTTTAGTTAATATTTAATTTTTAGTTATAGCGATAGTATATTGCATAGAAAATAGCCTTTCGTGTTCTAACAAAAAAATTTCTTTCAAAATTTTGATATAAACTACATCCCATTTCTTTTCATTATTCATTAGATCTTTTGTCATAGTATTAATAAGGCTAGACCAAACAGATTATTCATTTAACAAAATCTTCTTCCCTTTACTTTTTCGAAATTTGACCAAATATTATACATAAATCTTGAAATTTTATTGGTCAGATTTTTTTTTAATATAAAATTTTTTTTTTGATTTTTTTTTTTTTTAATATAAAAAAAATTTTTTTTATCACCTCCTCCTATCTTAGCTAAACTATGTTATGTTAAACAAATAATCTACTTGGTTAGCCTAATTGTAAAATAATAAAAATTACAGTAGTTGAATTTAAAACATTTCTAATAATATTAAAAATGAGTTAAATATAAATACTGATTTAATAATGTTCAAGTAAAAACTTACTAAATCACAACTGCGAGGCTTAGACAAGTATATGCTTACATACTATTTGTGTTCATCCTTCATCTCTTTGTATCGAATAAATATATCAGATGACTATAATCATTAAGCTAAGCAGAATTAGCAAATTATGTTTTATAATTATCATTATATTTTAATATTATAATATATTAAATAAAATACATTAGTAGAGGCTAAGAAATTCATATAAAATAGAATTACCAAGGTGATGTTGAAGCCTTAGGTGAACAGCCTTGAAAAATATAATTTATAAGTGTAGCTGGTCATACTGTATGTATAGAGTAAGTTAAATCTTGTAAGAATGATAATTGAAATATTATTAGAATATTAATTTTGATCAGTTTACAATAACCATTCTGATTATTTAAGCATAATTTTATTTTAATTAAATGATACAGTTTTTTGACATCAAAATATCAATATGTCAAAAAACTGTCAGTTAATGACTTTGGACTTTAATGTAATCTTAAAGAACCAAACAAGATATGAAAGTTAGAACAGCTATTCCTTTATAAATAAATGCTTTAAGATAAATTATTTGATTCTAAGTTTAAGGAAAAATAATTTAAGAAATGTATATGGGATCGCGTGATAATATTGGATTTTTAATATTATGCTTATTTTTGTAGTGCAACCATCGTTTAGATTTTAAATATATGCTTAAGTCTACATTTTCTGAGAGTTAATGGAAATTTTAAAGGTGAAATTAGTGATATTATATATTTTACATCACTTTGTTCAGGGTAAATGTCAAAGCCACTGGCAAAAATCAGTAAATTTTGTTTTCCAACGCGTCCATTTATCAAGAAATAGAATTCCAAATACAATTAACTACATATTTGCAAGCAAATTAGCTTGTAAATGAAACCTAAACTATATAAATTATTAATATACAGAAACCTATATACTGTAAATTATTAATATACGGAAACCTATATAACCTTACAGCGCAAATATTGTATAGTCAGACCTCTCTAATTATAACCCTTCCTAAATGCATGTTCAGCTAGCCCCGATGATATGCATTTAGAGAGGATTGACTATATAAAGTTTAATATTGAAATGGTTAATTATTGGATTTCAGATATATTGCTTTTACTATACTTAATGCGTAATAAGCGTCTAAGTTTAATATGGTAGATTCTATTTCAACAGATACACAAGAAAATAACTGATTTTATTTCCTACTACCTAGATACTTTTTTCTTAGTGTCCAAATAATAGTCAAAGGTGTAATTTGAATTATAGCCTGAATTATATGTTTTAACTCTGACCATTATTGGTATGTACGTTATTTTGCGGTTTGTAAGTGGAATATAATTTAAGTGGATTTGGAATTTCCTAATAGGATCAGAGAGTAGGTTTATATAAAATAATTCTACTTTATTATATTTCTCCTTTGATTAAGAAATTCTATTTAATTTCATTCCAATTTGCAACATTTACAAAACATTACAAATAATTAAATAATAAAGAAATAAAGAAATACTGTTTTTTTTTCTTCTCATATTATAAAATTATCGTCTATCACGAGTGTCCTGAGAAATATTTGATACATCTTAATTGTTTGTATAATACTATAATAATATTCTTTCTTTCAAACGAATGTTTTTTTTTTTGAATATATTGTATAAAATTGCACAATCTGGCCAATATAGGTAGACCTTGCATCACTTTGTACATATATATGCATATAAAAAAACCTATTTCTTAAAACAACTATTTCTTTTAGCATATTTCGTTTTACAATACGTAAAAAATGTCAGACGAAGAAATTACTAAAATCATTAGCAATTCAGGTCAATTGAGTTTTAAAGATTATGAAAAATTATCAGATAAGAAAGATTTTAAGTGAATATTTATGCTTGGTTATTGTTATGACATGGAATTAATGTTGAAAAGGATAAGAACAAGGCATTCACATACTATCAAAAATCTACAGAGTTAAATAATCCTTATGGGATGTATTGAGTCAGTCAATGTTATCATCACGGAATTGGGTTAAAAGGGACGAATTCCATACATTTACTTTGTATCAAAAATCAGCAAACGCAGGAAATTCTAACGGAATGTATCAAGTTTGCGTTTGTTATTATTTAGAAATTGGAGTTGAAACAGATAAACAAAAAGCATTTGAACATTACAAAAGTTCTGCTAAGGTAGGCAATTCAAAAGGATTCTCTAAGATAGTCGAGTTATCTGATGTTATGGGACTTGCTGATGGAATGTTTCAAGTTGGCTATTGTTATCTTCATGAAGTTGGAATTGAAAAAGATGACCACCAGGCACTTATTTGGTATAAAAAATCAGCAGATATGAATAATTCTGAAATCTTTAAAACTGCTGTTTGTTACGATTACGTAATTGGTGTAAAAGGAATGTACAAAATTTTAAAGAAGGGATTAAAAAGTAAGTTAATATTAATTAATCTACGGTAATTTTCAGTAATAGAAATAAATATACTACTTGCTTATTTATATAATATATATATAATTTTAATTATCAGGGAATAAGCTAAGAATATAATTAATTAATCTGCATATTAAAATCTGCAATTTAAGCTTATCAATATTCATTCGTTTATATTGGCCCGTGAGTATAAGATGATGGTGTTTCGATACGCTAAAAAGGGAAGTCTTCATAAAATATTTAAAAAATAATTTTAGAAAACTTACATGGCAAGATAAAATATTTCAGAATATTTAGATAAGATTCACAGATTCGCAGGATACATTCATGCTGACTTTCACAGTGGTAATATCTTACAAGGTAAACGCACTTATAAAAGTGTGCAATCTTATATCGCAGATCTAGGATTGTCTAGAAAGGATGAAAATATTTTAGAAGGCGATATTTACGGTGTTATGCCCTATGTTGCTCCTGAAGTTTTATCAAATAGAAAACTTACACGAGCGGCTGATATTTATGGCTTTGGTGTTATCATGGCAGAAATGTCAACTGGACAAAGATCTTTTGATGAGTGTGATTTCGATACTAAACTTGCTGTAAAAATTTGCAGAGAGACTAGAGTTTGTTCCTATAACTCCTGATTGCTATGTTGAATTAGCTAAGCAATGCATGAATTTCGATCCACAAAAACGACCTTGATGCATTAGATGTTTATAAAAAATTTTCTGATTGGCTTGAGGATAAAAATGAAATTAAAGAGCAATTCTTAGATGTTGATAAAGTAATTAAAACATTGCCAATAAACTCATCAAGCCATCCGATAAAGTAATTAAAACATTGCCAATAAACTCATCAAGCCATCCGGATCATATGTACACCAGCAAAATTATTAGTACAAAATTGATTTCAGATGCGATTAAAGAAGGTAGGTATAATTTATTTTTTAATTTATGTCGGGGATGATGCTGAAATTTTAACTTATTTTAATATGAAATTTTAAAAATTTTTTAGCCCTTTCTTTACAGCTTTTTTTTTATAGTTAGGTTAGGGTTTAGGGTTAGTGTTTATAATAAAAGAGTATAGGTGGGTTTTAGTAGGGTTTGTATTTTTAAATCGAGATCTCGAATTTCAGCATCATCCCCGACAAGTTATATATTAAATTATTTGCTATTTGTTTAAGAATAACGAAACCTTTCTTATTTAGATTTGTCTCAAGTCGATTCTACTCAAATTAAATTTGATATTCCTAATAATAATTTGTAAGTTTGAATAAATTAAATTATAAATATATTTATAATAGGCCATACAAAGTTAATTACTTGGTTTTCATAAAATGAAATTTTGAATTAGACCTATTCAGCCAGCTTTTTTAAAAAAAAATTTTTTTATAAAAATCTACTCAGTTATTAAAACATATAAAAAAAATTTTTTTAAAGTTTTCAAACTTTGACCTGGTTAGGTTATAAGAGCTAATTTATATAATTTTATATGACCTTAAATTAATATAAAGAAAATTTAAATTACTTTCAAACTTTTAATCTGAATAATAATTACTTTTTAACCTAAGTAATCTTTTGATCTGAATTTTTGTCTTAAATAATCAATTTTTTGACTTGAATAAATAAATATTTTTGTATTTACTATAAAGAGAATTTAAATATCTTGACCCAATTATAATATAACTTTTATACTTTATCTTGCATGTGATATAATTCTATATCTTATAATGATATCATAAAAACATATTTTAATATTAGAATAGCATTTAGATTTTGAAGACCCTTTCTATAATAGATTCTTGTGATATAAAACTAAGTTTAACATTAAAACATATGCTGCCATTATTCATATGACTTTTTTATATATGTTGCAAGTGGAAATAAAGTTTAAGTAGTTGTTACATATTATAAATCTACGCCTAATCCTAATATCTTTAATAACTTTTAAATAATTAATCTTATTTAAAATAAAATCTTAAATTTAATTAATCAAATATGATCTAATTTTGAATTTAATTTAAAATTTTATAAATCAAATACATTCTAATTTGAATTTAATTTGATCCAAATATTTAATCAAATCAAATTAAGTCAAGAAACTCTAAAGTTATTTTATTTGGCTTATAGCTTTAAATAATACAGTAAAAATTAATTGAATTAATAAAACGTTTAATTTTTTACTTTTTGCATTATTCGACCTTATAAATTATAAACTAATTATTATTTTTTTATTAAAAATGTCAGAATTGTGTGTACAGTATAGAAGGATAGGACTTTATTAAGAATAATTTCTTATAATTTTGATAGTTTAAATGGATTATGAAATTTATTATCAATTATAGTCGAATTCATCTAAATATTTTGATAAATCAAAATTGATATCTTGGGAAACTTGCTTGATACAATTATAACTTACATTACATCGATATGCACGACTTCCCAGGCGATCATATGGAACTGTGCAAACTACGAGATGATGTGCAACAAATGATTCAATCTAAATAGAATAATTATAATTTGATAAATTAGTCTGCTAGTACATATTTTAAAGATAATGAAAGTTTTAAAAACCTGTTGGTGTATATCAATAGTTTGAATGTATCCGTAATTATAATATATACTTTGAAAAATGGCCAAAACACGTTCCAGTTCAAATGGTTGAGGTCCTTTTAATTGTTGTGTTAGCTATAATGAAAACGAAATTAGATAATTAAAAAAAATAATAATGATAATAATAATAATAATGATTATGATGAAAATGATAGCACTAGTGTTGCAAGCTAAATTACTTTTCAAAAATCCGAAATATTTTAGAATAATTTCGCCAGGGAGAACACTTAGGAACATTTAAGTTTAGCCTGCAATAACATATATTAGTTGTTACGGGCTAAATCATTTTCAAAATACGAAATATTTCGTCTGAGTAAAAATAATTTCGTCAAGGGCAAATATTTCGATTTAGCTCGCAACACTAAAATAGCACGTTAAAATTTAGTACCTTTGCAGGACTATTATCGAATGACTTTTGTTTTTTTGGTGTTCTAGACACTTTCGGTTTCCCACATGCTTTTATTGAAAAATAACGTTGATCAAGGTTTTGTGGAATATATGAACCTAAGAATGTTGCAATTAATAAATATAGCGACCATTGAGGTAGTTGATCCTCAAAATTAGCTGTTTAGAATTTAACAATTATAATTAATTATTATACAATTAATTATTATAATTACGTAAATATTTGATATTTTCAAACTCACCAGCTGATATATCTTGTAAATATAATTTATCCAATGATGCATTGAAATGTGACTTCAATTCATTGCATAACAGAGATATGTCATTTTTTGTTGCTAATATAAAATATAAATCAGAATGATTATTGAGAACCAAGACAAAGTTATTATATAACAAAATTTTCTTTCAAACCTCTTCCTTCCTGTACAGGTTCAATAAATTTATCAAAAAGGTCAGGCAGCAATCGGAAAAAATCAAATAAATCGCAATTTTCATAAAATGAATCACAAATGTTTTCAATAAACGCTTGGTAGAAAGATGGATCTTCGTCACCTGGACAACTTTTAATCAATATATGAATTATTTCATGTATTTTACGATTTATAATTCTGTTAAGGATTATATTATGTTTGACATAACTACAAAACTAATTTATAAAATCAGGATATCTTTTGTATATTCAGGAAAATATAATTGCCATGGTTCAGATATTCCCACGACAATTCTGAATTTTTCCCATGGAACTTGTGATATAAATATACAACAAAGGTTTAAACCAGTCTTAAATATAAAAAAAAATAAAAATATAGAATCGGTTTATTAGTATAAAAAAAATAAAAAATAAAAAATAAAACGTTAGAGAATTTCTTAAAGTGATGTAAAATCGACTTGCCCATTGAGGAAGAGCCAATAAAGCCGGAATTAATGTCGAAGATAAATCCCATAATATATCAGCATTATCAAAGATCTGAGCCATTAAATGGAAGTATTTCAGCTAATTTCGGACGCGTTTTTTGAAAATTAAAAGATTATTCCTACCATATATCTGGTTTCGGAATCATTTTCACATATTTCTTGTAATTTCATAACAAAATCGTTAACATTTTTGCAAGAAAATTGTTCACCGGTTAAATTGTTCAACGTAATTCCAAATAAATCTTCAACAGAAGAACAAATTTTACAGTCAAGGAAAGAATATTGACGGGAAGTGAAGCCAAGTTTAAATAGCCTTTTAACTAGTTCAGTCTTTCCGAGTACTCTATTTCCGTGAATGAAGATTGTAGGTGGTGTCTTTTCTGTTGGCTAGTTAAAATAAATAAAATTCAGGTATTTCTCGGTCGTTTTTTTTCAGATAATAAACCTACAAACGCAAAACTAATTTACCGTGCCAAACCAATTCAATAATGTTTCAATTTGACGCGTTCTTCCGGGAAATTCTTCAAACAGAACGTTTTTTAATTGTTTAGAGTCTAAGGCCATGTCTTAGAAGTTAAAAATCTGTTAGGTCACGTTCTTACGAATTTTACACAGCTAACTACGCCAAAAATCTAAAATTATAAAATAATTTTTAAAATAAAATAAAACATCTACTGTAATTGTTATACGTTAAAGTTGTACTAAAGTTATATACTGTACATAGAAGTCATATTTTATAAAAGAAAGTCAAAAAAATTTCTTTACAATTGCTTATAAAAAATTTACTTTCATCATCTAGTAACTCAGGAACCATTGAATGTGCCAGGTTGATGTCGCTATAATTTTTTTCTTTAACAAATTATTTTTTCTAATAACTGATAATTAAGTTTTAAAAAGTATTGGCCATACAAAAAAAAAATTTTTGAAAAAAAATTTCATATGTAAGGCCATACAAACTTAATTATAACCCGGCCGAGTCAAAATTTATAAAACTTTACGGTTGTTTTCATAAATTCTGGGACACCTAAAAATTTATTCGTTTCCTGAAATCTCTTCGGAAACTACGTCGCTATCTTCGGAACTTCGGTCGGGAGACAGCGATGTAGTTTCCGAAGAGTTAGATAATTCACAGAATAAAATCGAAGAGATTTCGGGAAACGAATAAATTTTTAGGTGTCCCAGAATTTATGAAAACAGCTGTAAAAAAAAATTTCAAGTATACTTACTATCCGGGTGAGTTTTTTTAAAAAAATCTATAAAAAATTTTATATGTTTTTTATATATATAATTTTTTGAAAATAAAATTAAAAACCGGGTTGCCGGGTCACTTTTGAAAATTTCCTGTTATAAAAACCGATTTATTACAGCTATTTTCATTATTCCTGGGACACATAATTAAAAATTAGACTGTCCGTTTCGATAAGTTCTTGATTTTCGGCATGATCATGCTAAAATCAAAAACTTATCGAAACGGACAGTCTAATTTTTAATCAGGTGTCCCAGGAATAATGAAAATAGCTGTAAGTTTGTACGGCCTAATTTATTATAAAAATCTCCGTCCGGATCAGTTTTTTAAAAAGATTTTAAAAAATTTCATAACTATCGTTAAGTTTTTATATTTTTCTCTAAAAAAAAAAATCATATTAAATTTTTTATAAATTAAAATAAAAAGCTGGGCTGCCGGGTCACTTTTAAAATTTTATGTTATGAAAACCAAGAAATTAACTTACTACCCGGGTATTATTAAATACCCGGGTTGACCCGGATAAATACTATGTTATTCAAGCAGAAAACTTTACTCGGGTACAAGGCTTTACTGTATTTTCATAAATTTTTGTTGACTCGTTATTTCAAAGAATTATTATTATTTTTAGAATTATTATTATTACAGTATTATTTTCAATTCATTTCTATTTTACTGATTAATTTAATAATATTGGAATTTTTTATCTTAAATTTAAACAACAATATAGAGGGTTTTGTATATTAAAAATGAAGTAAAAAGAAAACCAAAATCTATAATTTGAAGAATATTGTAAAAAAATTAGTTGAATTATTTGACAATATTTTGTAATTGATTTTAAAACTTTAAAATACATATAATTTATATTTATTGTTATTGCTAAATTAATAGTTTGAAAATTTGAGTTTTTTTTTTTTCCTTTAACAGTCTTATCATAAAACTTTATTAGGTTGTCAACATGTAAATATCCTACTTATTATATTATGACTTTAGTATCTAAGAATCCTCTAATTTCCTAAGTTTGACATTATTCAGCTACTACTAAGAATACTTAAATATGACTTGTTATACTGGTTATTAGAACCAGAACTATAATATCAGATTGCTAAAACTAGGTCTTTTCTAATCTAACTAATACTAAATTAAAAGTTATTAATACTTAGTAGCAGAAAAAAATAAAAATTGTTACTATTCTAAAAGCATTAAGCTTATTAACAAAGAAAAACTTGATCCAAATCATAAAAATTTTGTTAAGCAGTAAATATAATAGAAAGAATAAAATACATAAAGAAAATAAAAGAATAACTAAACACCTTATAATCTGAGTTAGACTTAAAAATTTTAAGTTGTGCAACTTATAATCTATTTTGAAAATTTTCTTTCTAATATATAATTCATCTTTAAAATTTAAAACCTATAGTACTGAGGTTATATAATAGACTAAACAACAACTAAAGTATATAACTTTGTTTACTGTATAAGGTCATATATTCACAGAGTATTTCTAAAAATAAAAGAAGTAAACAATGCTAATCTTTTGTAGAAGAGAATTTAGATTCCCTACTTTTGTTAAGAAAAATAAAAAACTAAAGAAAAAAGCTTGTAATATATTATTGTTTTCAGAGATCTAAAGAAGTATATAGACAAAATAATTTATTATTCTTCTTTTTAAGTTTTTTTTCACCAACTTTGTTAACAAAGAGCTTTTTTTATGTTTCTTTACTAAAATTTTTTATACAAGGATTCTATCTACTAATTATCTTATATAATATTGCTTTTAGCTTATATGTTAAATATACAAAGAAGTCTCAGTAGAAAGCTTAGTTGATCTTTGTAAAAATTATTATATTATAAAAGAAACTTCTTTATTATCTTCAATAAATTTTTGTTTTTAGCTTTTTCAAATTTTTGAAAAAAAGGATTCAGTAATTTTTCAGTATTTAAAATTTAATAATAATAATAATAATAATAATAATAATTTATAAATAAGATTCTAAAAATATAAAATAATTATATATAGACTCTATTTTAATAAATTTTAATAGTTTTTACTAATATCTTATAATATTGTAAATAAAATTTAACAATTTTAATACTATTCAAATTATCTTATTAAGATGTATTAAATGGTATCAAAATTATTAAATTTTAATTATTAGATTACAAGTTATTTAATATTTTTTAAAGTCTGTTTAAGTTGTAATATCTAGAGCTATTAATTAATCTATCTAGTTTAGTTCAGTTTAAAAACTAATAGTTTTTTAAAATAACTAGACTAAACTATGGTTTAAGACTGAATAAAACTATTTAGAGTTAGATCAGATAAACTGATTATTAGATTAATAAAATATTGTTTATTTAGTATCAATACAGAATATTATATTATATAGTTAAAAAGAGCTATTTATATAAAGGTTTTGAATTGAAATCTAAATTTTTTTAATATAA
>CAJVPM010000294.1:0-19525 GCA_910592325.1 Scutellospora calospora | reverse complement strand
GAAAATTCTTAAATTTGAGCTTTTTGTTTGGTATTATCTTAAGGGCTGCAGAGATAATACTTGTTTGGATTTTGTGCTAGTATGTTTCTAGAGAATTAGTAGTATTTGTATGAAAGAAGTGTTGTTTTGATTAAGGTTGTAATTGACTTAGTTTATGAATTCTTCCTAAGTTTCTTTGTTCATAGAGTTATAGTCAAAAATTTGTCTGTTTGTCCTGAATTTTTGTTTTTGTTTTGGTAAGTTAGCATAAGGAAGTAACTATATAGATACAAGTATCATGTAGTTACTTTGTATAGATGTTAATGGGTCCTCTAAGTAAAACTTTTGAAGATATAGTATTATAGACTCATAGCACCATATATAGTCAATTCTAGTATTAGATTAGTTATTGTGCTATGTATAAAATATATTAGATGTATAGTTAACAAGATCATATAGGTTGTTGCATGTAAGAAAGTTAATAAGTTGAGATTTTTAGTTTGTTAAATTTGTTGTAGAAGTATTAACATTAAAGTTACCAAATAATATTGGATAGAGTTGTTGATTTAATGCTTGCTGTATCCATTGGCTAACTTTGGTTTGTATAGAATTTCTGTAAGAGATATCAGTAGAAGATAAATAAACTGAAATTATTCTAAATTTGAAATCATGTTTGAAGAAAAGGTCAAAAGAAATTGCACCTCCTTTATGTTTGAGAATTTTATGAATATGTAGTATTAAATAGTTTGAAAGCATAATTCCAGTTCCTTCTATAGAAGAGGCAGAATTGAATAGGTGGTATGTGAAGTGTTATGTATTGAAAAATTTTGATTTAGAGTTAGTAAGCTTAGTTTCCCTTAAACTGATAATGTTATAGTTATAAGAGAGACAGAAGTCTTTCTATAATTGTTTTTTGAAGGTATTGTTGTATTCTCTAATATTATGAGTCATAATGTTAAGTGAAAGTAAGTTGTTAGTATTATTAGTATTAATATCAGGAGCTATTTGTGGAATAAAGTTAGTTGTATTAGTTCAGATAGGTAGATAATAATATTTAAGGAATTGAGTTGGTTCAAGAATTTGATAGTTTTTAAATATAGGTTCATTTAAATTATAGTAAATATGAGTTTTTGTAAGTGTTTGGTTTATAGAAATAAGGATTAATTGTGAGAAGAAGTAATTAGATAAATGAATAAGAAAAGAGCCTAGTGTTTCATTTTCTTTAAGTAATAGTAGGTTATGTTGTGAGAGGAAAAGGTTGTAACAAGTGTTGGATTTGTTGTGGGATATAGTTGTATTAGAGTAGTTATATATATTTATGTTTAATAATCTATATGCATTAGATGATTTGGATAATATTAGTAAATACATATTGAAGTTTGAATCTTCTAAGGCACTCACTGTATTCCCAGCTCTTACAGATGTGGAAAATACTAGAGTCTGCTCTGTATATTGAGTCTAACTATCATAAACTTGATTCTTTGCATAAATTGGCTTTATTGCTCACTTACTTACATTATTCTTCTTACTGACTACAGTGAGTATATCTTTTAGTAAGGTGGCAGCTATATTTATGTATATAGAAGATTCTATTATTGAAAAGAATTTTCTAAGAAGAAGAGATTATCTTCTAACAGAGAAGGTTCAATAAAAGTAATATTAAATTTATTAAAGAAAAAATTTTTTGCTTCAGAAAGAGCTTTCTCTTTGTAATATTTAATAATTTGTTGTAAGGTAGATTGTTCCTCCTTGATCATATCAAAGTAGGTAATTATATATGCCAAAAAATGAGTATCAATTATTTTTGGGGTAATATATTCGATTGCTTTCTCTTTTGTAAAGTTATAGAGATTGTGATTTTTAGCAGCAGTATGGTAATAGATATTTAAATATTAGTAAAAATAGTAGCTTCAGTATTATTAAAATTTTGTAGTTTTGTTTTGTTTACAAACAAAATTTTCAGCTTGATCAGCTAATTTATCAATCAATTTCAAAGGAATTGGTTTTGAAAAGTCAGCTTTATACTTCCTTTCAATTTTGAAAATTGAGAAGTCAAATATAGGTAGTTTCCAAATTTTACTTATTTTTTTAGATATGTAGTGTAAGATTGTTTAAGTATTAGTTTAAACAAATCAGAAAAGTTATGTTTATCTTCCTTTTTATGAAGGCATTCCTTAGAGTCACAGTTAAGTATATGAAAATTTGCAAGATAAATATATTTAATTCATCTTTCAGAGTAGTTGTTAGGTTCTTTGATGTCAGTTTAATTAGGAAAAAATTTTTTTAGTTGAATAATGAATTGTTGTTTGATTCTATCTTTTAGAGTATTATATACTTTTTGTTGATTTAGAGGCTTAGTAAATTAGTAGTTATATATAGGAAAGAAATTATTAAACTATTCATTAAAGTACTCAAGAGAGTTTTTGAGTGATAGAATATTGTAAACTTCTAAAAAAGTAGATTTTAGTATGTTAAAGAGAAGTTGAATATTAAATTTTTTATCAGATTTAATAGTTAGATATTTTTCTTCCTTGTCAGTAGTTACTGTAGAGAAATTAATAGTAAAATATTTGAGAATAAAATTGAAGTCATCAGCAAATTTTTTGTAGTTTATTGCATGATAGTTATCAGATAGATAAAGATGAATACGAGCTAAATTAATGCAAAATTGCATTCGGTTTTTAGTTTTATAGGGAGGGATTGTTAAGGCAGAGGCAAAAATAGAACTGTAGATAAGTTTAGTAAATAAGATAGTTATGAATTTGTGAATAAGTTTTTTGAAAGTGTTTTCAAGTATATTAATAGAATAGTTGTATTAGGATCAATATTAGATTTTCTTTGAAAGATGAAATCTGTTAAGAATTTTAGTTGAGATCTAGTCATTATGCGAATAAGTTGTTTGAAGGTTGCTTTTGAAGCTTTTTGAGTCAAAGTAGTAGCCCTAATTTCTTTTTCAAAATAGAAATCATATAAGTAGATTTTGAGAAAATTGAATAGATTATATAAGAAAGTAGTTTGAAGTTTGGTGTTTACTTCCATATTTTTAGTAATTGGATAATTTTTAATTCAATCAAAAGTTGGGAGTTGTTTAGTAGGTTTTTTGTTAATAGTTTCATCAGTTTCTATTTGATTAGATTGTTGTTTGTCATTTTTATCCTCAATTCCTTAAATACCTATTAAACTAATACAACTAACTCTATTCCACAAATTGCTCCTGATATTACTACTAATAATACTAACAACTCGCTCTCACTTAACATTGTAACTTATAATGTTAGAGGATACAACAATGCCTTCAAAAAACAATTATAGGAAGACTTCTGTCTCTCTCATAACTATAACATTATCAGTTTAACAGAAACTAAGCTTACTAACTCTAAATCAAAATTCTTTAATACAGAACACTTCACATATCATCTATCTAATTCTGCTTCTTCTATAGAAAGAACTGGAATTATGCTCTTAAACTATTTAACACCATATATTCATAAAATTCTTAAACATGAAGGAGGCGTAATTTCTATTGACCTTTTCTTCAAACATGATTTCAAATTTAGAATAATTTCAGTTTATTTATCTTCAACTGATATCTCTCGCAAAAATTCTTCTTAAACCAAAGTTAGCCAATAGATATAGCAAGCATTAAATCAACAACTCTATCAAATAGTACTCAGTAACTTTAACGTTGACACTTCTACAACAAATTTAACAAACTGAAAATCTCAACTCATTAACTTTCTCATATATAACAACCTATATGATCTCACTAACTATACATCTAATACATCGTACACATGATACAATAACCAATCTAATACTAGAATTGACTATATATGGTACTATAAGTCTATAATACTATATCTCCAAAAGTTTTACTTAGAGAACTAACTAACATCCACACAAAGTGACCACATGATACTCGTATCTACATAGTTACTTCCTTATGCTAACTCACCAAAACAAAAACAAAAATTCAAGACAAATAGACAAATTTTTGACTATAACTCTATGAACAAAGAAACTTAGAAAGAATTTACAAACCAAGTCAATTACAACCTTAATCAAAACAACACTCCTTTTATATCAAATACTACTAATTCTCTGGAAACATACTGGCACAAAATCCAAACAAGTATTATTTCTGCAGCCCTTAAGATAATACCAAACAAAAAGCTCAAATTTAAGAATTTTCATCATACTCATTCACAAAAAGCTACACAACTCCACCAAAATCTAAAATCAATAGGACAAATTATCTGACAGGTTAAACTTGCACTTAATAACAACTCTCCAATTCTAGCTAATATTCCATCTCTAATCAACCAAATCAACTAATAACAAAACCTAAATATTGATAACCCTCCTACTAATAACAACCAAATTACAACATGGCTCAACTATATATAAACACATTGAAAAACTCTGCATAAAGCTTGAGAAACAGAAAACTCAGCACATATCTGATAACAAATAAATGCAGCAACTGAAAAAAGATGCTCAGCTTTCCAAACACAACCAACAAAGATGATTAATAGTATTTTTGATAAACATACTGATCATATCTTTTTTCAAAATTTCAAAACTGATACAGAACTAACAACTTATTCTATTCTTATTAAAGAACAAGTCAAAGATTATTTTGACAAATGGACTGAACACAGGTCTATTAGCTAAGAAATCTTCAATACAACTTGGAAAAACTGCTATGAACCAATTTCTCTAATCAACTCTTCTCACTATGACAACATTCTTGATACTATTACAATAGAAGAAATTACTTATACACTAAAAAATCTCCCTAATAACAAAGCATGTGGCTCATCAGATATAAGCTATGAAATACTTAAATATGCTAGTGATCTGTTTCTATAATCAGTCACAGTTTTGCTTAACAGATGTTTAATATCTCAAACAATCTCAAAACAATAGGAAGAGAAATATATCTTTCTAATATCAAAAAAGCCAGTATTTGATATCAATCTGCATAATACTAGGCTAATTAGCCTTATCGAACATATTAAAAAACTTTATACAAAAATCCTCACAAACTATCTCAATACTTCTTTAATGTCTAAACAAATTCTTTCCCCACTCAACTATGTTGCTCTCTCAGGAAACAGCATCTCAATTCCAATTCATATTCTTAACAACATTATTGAGAACTCATACTGTAATAATAAGGAGCTTTGGCTACTATCACAGGATATGAGCAAAGCATATAACTCTGTTAATATAGATCTACTTCAAAAATCTCTTGAAAGAATTCAGTTCCTACCCCAACTCACTCAAATTATTCTCAACTTGCTCTCAAACTGTTCCAACAAAGTTATTACTAACTTTGGATTAATATAGTTATATATAGTTAAAAATAGAATAGACCAAGAGGAAATGATTACACCCTTGCTTTGGCATATCTACTATGACCTCTTAATATCACATATCACTAACTAATACAAAGGCTATAGCTTAGGAGTCTCTTGGATTACAGATCTAAAAGAGAAAAAGTCTAATCAGCTCCAAATATCAACTTCTGTTCTGGTATTCATGGATGACAAATTGTAAATAGCTCCTTTAAAGGATGAGTTTGAGCAGATTCTAATACTTGCTTCATCATTTTTCACAATAGCTAATATACAAGTTAATCTACTCAAATCTATTCTCAGTACTAATGCAAAAAAACTAACACCTATTAAATTTTTACAACAATCTATTACTCTATTAGCTAAAAATACTCCTTTTAAATTTTTAGGCTGCTAGTTTCTTCTAAGTTATCAACAGACTCAACAAATCAAACTTATTACTCAAGAGTCTTACAATCTTACAAATATACTTAAAACCAAACATATAACTGACAAACAAGTAGCATATATTATAAATACAGTTATTATTCTAACACTTGAATATCATATTCACAATATTGTTCTGTTAAAAACAACTTGTGAACAAATTCGCTCAACACACCTAACTATAGCAAAGTACAAATCAAATCTCTCACAAAGTATCCCTAATAGTGCTATACTCAATCCTAATATTTATTAAATTAAAAATATATAGGATATACAACTTCAACACCACATCTCAAAATTTTTACTTTAGCTTAACAATTCTGATCTCTTAGGAATTACAAAAAAATCTGTATTCAACAATTGCAAAATAATTTATGGTCTCTATAAATATCTTGCAGCACCCTAATTCAATTATTAATGGATTAAACAAATACTCTACTAACTTTAAAATTATTCAACAACTCCAATATCTAAATATACAAATAGATACACACTCAAATATAATTTGACAAAAACTATTATACATACTGCATACCCTCTTGAACAACTGCTTAACCAACACAACTCCTATAACATATTCAAAAAACAACTCAAAACTAAAAAGATACTTTATCTTAACTAACTCACTACAATAGATAATAGTATCCTCTTAAAATGGAAACATTTATTTCTATGAATTGGCTACTTGCCTACAGGCAAAACTCCAACTTGGTTTAAATTTCTTGAAAATATCCTAACTGAAAACTCTTTTGACAGAAAAATTATACAACAACTACCACTTATATTCAACAACTACTTCAGTTATACTACTAGACATTTCAATAAAAATAAACCAAAACCATGGCTAATTACTTTTAAGGATGACAACTTAATAACTATTGGCAAAGCTTGTTTATTTAACTCACAACTCAACACTATCTCTATCACATATTGGATATATGATATTGATTACTCACACACAGATTACTACTCAATTCTACTAACAATATGCAGCTCCTGCTCTAGATGCAACTTAAACTCTAATAGAATTAAAAACTATTGCACTCTTGATATTTCAGCTACTCTATCAACAAGATTTTGAGGAAAGAAAATTTCTAACAACCAAACAAAACAACTTAAATTTAATGCTAACTATCTGAATCTCATCTATGCAACTGCAAATAGACATCTACTTTATATACCTCCTACTCTAAACATTATTATTTATAATAATCGTGTTTTAGAAATATTTAACTCAAATAGCTCATCTCTCTATTTAAATAATATTGCAATATCTAATTCTAATCTCACAAATCTAATCTTCTACACAGATAGATCAGTTCACAACTTGATGACTAATCACTGCTCTATAGGTATCAGATAGGTACAAGTTGAGAACAACTCTATAACAAATTCTTTTGCTATACAAGTCCAATACTAGCTATTATTTTATAAAACAGAACTACTTGCAATACTATCAGCAATCAGCACAGCCCTTGCTATTGCAAAATTGATATCTATAAAGACTCACAATCTGTAATAGACAAATATCAAAAACTTACTCAAATAACAACAAACCCTCATATCACTACTCATATAACAATTAGCCTATCTAGCATACTTTACTCAATCTCATCAAATTCTACAAACTCACTATTACACTTCACAAAGTATTAGCTCATAGTAATAATGATCTTAATAACACAGCTAATTTACTTGCACAAAACTATCAAACACTTCCATTTCTTGAATTTAAACATACTAACTTATACAATCCAAACTTCCATATCATTTAGGAAAATTTTTTCATTGAACAATCTATACGTAAGTTAATTAAAACAATATGTATTGCTCATACTATTGCAATGTAGTTATCCCAAAACCATAATCAAATATGGGCTCATCTATATGACCAAATTAACTGGAACTCTACTTAGTTATACCTTAACAATAACAACAAACGATCACACAAATTTACTAACTTCAAACTTAGCAAACTTAAAACTTTTAGCATTAAACTTCTCTATAATGAACTACTAACACTATTACATCTTCATAAGTATTATCCAAACTACATACCAGACAACAAATACTTTAAATATAACCAAACAGATACAGAACTCTACTGGATAACAAATCATAATACTAATATATTACAAGAAATTATTTTGCAATCTGTAACTGAAATTCTTAACTCTGCAAACCTTGAAATTACTCAAGTATAATTCCAAATACTACAAAATTTAATTACTTACTACTCTTCACTTCAACTATCTACAAATCCTTTTGATACTATCAACCTATACACCTCACTTAAAGAACTTCTCCCACATGCTCTTATTCAATCAATTCTACTATATACTAATTCACTCTATACAGCTACACAGATAACTATTAAGTTGTTTCTTAAACTTAATTCAAAAATCTATGAGCAACTATGGTTACCATACTGCTCTGAATATGCTAACTAGAAACATCAACATAATATTCACATACTATATTCAAACTCCCAACAAATAGTAGAAACAAACAACAACTATTACGCAATCTACAACAATCACATAACTCATATAGTCCTCCTCCTCAATATAATAATATATCACTAACTGAACTCACTATACAAAAACTTTTAGCCTGACCAATACATTAGATCAAATATAGCTTCTCCATGAATTCTATTCTCTCTAATCAAATCTAGGTGAGTTTTAACCACTCTAGTAAGTTTAGATCACAGATAATTCTAATATAACTTTAGCTTTAGGTTAACTCTAGTTTTTTAGTTATATTATTATCGTCTGAGCTTTAATTCTTATATATAATTTATTACTAAGTAGTTTCATATGAACTCTTAACTATATTTTATCTAATAAAGATAGAGGCAAGACTTCACCTCAACCCACAGATTGAAATTAAAAAAAAATAAAAATAAAAAATAATAATTAAAAAAATTAATTTATTTGTACCCTTAGAGTACATGTACCTGGTCATATAGTAAAAACTTTAAGTTTATTACTTTAAGGTTAGGGTTTTTATATTAAGGTTAGGGTTTAGCAAATTATATAGTAAAAATCAACAAGGAATTTTTTTAATTAGAGTATGAAAGGTGATTTATTATGCAAATTTTCGAGAAACAAGCAATTTTTTTCAAAATGAATATTTGTTTTGAATTTCTTGATCGTGTAATATAATACAATATTGTGATTTATTATTAGCTAATCGTTATAGGGTACATGTACCTTAGGGTATATATAAATAACTCCTAATTAAAATTATCTATATACTAAAAAATAAAAAGAATTTTATACAAACTATTACAAACTAATAATATATATGCAAAAAAATTTATTATATATATTTAGAGAATATATAGATATATATAAAGTAGAGTAAATATAATATTTATTACTAATAAATCTGAACTTATCAAAAAATTCACAAAATACAAATTTAAGTTTAATTACAGCTAATAATTTAAATATATTACAAGAACTAATAAATTTAAATATTAAACCTAGATCTTTGACTATTAATTAAACTTATATATATTTAAATTAAATAATTAATAATAAAAGTTTATTAGAATTTAATATAATAAAAAGGCTAAGTAGGTTAGTCCTATGGCTTAGTTAGTTAAGTCCTCAACCCTCTACAGATAAGGTCAATGGTTCGAATCTAGTTGGAGGTATTTGCTTCTATAATTTTTATAAAAACTATTAATCAAATGCAAAGCCCTGTAGTAAAACCTATGTAAAGTACAAGATTCTAGAAAAGAAATTCTCAGAAGGAGATCAATATTATAGAGCAAGTTGGCATTACATGTGACAGTTGATGTTACAAAAAGTTCTATTACATGAGTGTTGTGTGAATAAGTCCTTGAAGAATTTGTGATATGTTAAAATAAACTCTGTTTGTTTTTGGAGCATATCTCTGTAAATTGAGTTGTACCAAATCGATTAGAACTTGGAAGTATAGCATAATATTATACAAATAAATCTTGATAGAATATATGAGCAAAGGACCTGTATAGTAGAAATTCTGAGTCAGTAAAGTAGTACAGCCTTCTGATAGGACTACATTAGCTAAAGTCTGATCTGAGAAGAAAACTCAGTCTAATAAAGATAGAAGGTTTTAAGGTCTTCAGACAAAGAGTAAACAGGACTAGCTGGATACTAGAAAAGAACTAAGTCAACTGACCAGTAGAGGATCATAGTAGAACCTAGGTTGTACAAATATCTACAAGGGTCTAAGCTAGGTAAATTTATAAAATAAATACAGACTGCTCTAATAGATTTGCTTCGAGGTTAACTGGCTCTGTGATACTAGCAATGTGTCTAATATAATGTATCCTAAAAGAACCTAAGCTATTCTAAATAAATAGATCCATTCTAAATAAATAGATCTGTAATGAGCTAGCTGGCTTAAGTGGTTAAGTGTTGTGGTGATATTAGGTTAGATCTATATAGGTTAATGAATAGAATATTTAAATAGGTAACTTACAAGCAGATTACAGGTATAGTAGCATAGTGTAGAACCAATTGAGTAGCCTAATGCCTATGCAGTAGACTACTTAAAATAGACAATAACTAAAGTTGTATATGTAGCTTGTTGTACACTCTTTATATAATTACAAACAGTAAGGATTATCAATATATAATCCTGTTGACAATTCTAATAAAATTCCTTCAGCAATATAAGCCACTTTAACAACAAAAAAAAAAAAAAAAAACTTTTGTAGTAATTTTTTATTAGTAAAATATTATAATCTTAAAAAGTACTTTAAAATATATAAATAAGTTATTCAAAGAATTAATTTATAGTATATTAGCTAATATTAATAATATAGTCTCTAAAAGGAAACAAGTATATCAAAGCGATTCAAAAAAAATTTGCAAATAGAAACTAATAATACATTATCTACTTTGATTATAAAAAAGAGTATGAAGAAGCTAAGCTAAGACTAGAGAAAAAGAAGGATGATTTTGATCAGATAAATCTAATTCTTAAGAAAAAAGCTGAAAAAAAAAACTTAAAGAAAGAAAAAGTTATACAAAGCAAGATAAAAGAAAAAGAAAGAAGAGAAACTCAAGCAAAGAAGAAACTTGAAGAAATACAAAAGAAAAGATATATTTTGTATAACCAAACTGAGAAGAGGAAGTGCTCAACAAGTAGTATAAGCAAAAAGAAAAAGAAAACAGTATACAACCAAATAGAAGAAGAAAAAATATTAACTACAAAAGACAAAAGGAAAAAAAGAATATATAAACAAGAAACTTTTCTAACTAGAAAAGAAGTTTTTAACAGAACTAACAATATAGCTAAGAAAAAAGAACTATTTCTAAGCATAGAAGAGACTATTACTATATGGAATATACTCTATCATATATTAAGATCACAAGTCTTCTTTGCATTCAAATACTTAGGATATATTAAAAACATCAAAATGATAAGAGAAAAATATAAAAATACAAGAGCAGAAGTATCTTTTGAAAAAGAAAGTAGCTTTGTATAAGAGATCAAAGCCTGAGTTATCTTTTTCACAAATAAGCTCTTAGTATATATAACTCTAGGATTAAACAGAAAAAAGATACTTGAAAACAGAAAACAGTTTATAGCAAGATTATACAATATACCACAAAATATAAATAAGGTATTATTGTTCAGATAACTAAAACATACTAGCACAAGTACAGTACATGTTTTAAAAAACTCAAATAAAAACAACAAAGATTATATACTGGTATTATTCAGAAATCAATAGAAATAATACAAGTATAAAAGTATTCTGTTAAATATTATAATATCAGGCTATTTTAGAAGATACTTGAAGCAGAACTAATAGAAGAATACTATAATAAAGAAAGATATAAGCAAGAACCTTATGACTACGAACTAAGTACAAAAAGCTTTAAAAAACATGAATTATTCTCTGACAAGTCAACCTTTATAAAAGTGAAAAGAAAACTCTAAAGTAAGAAAATAGACTAAAAAATAAAGTATACAGGAAGTTAGAAAAGCAATATGAATTCTATACAGAGGATAGAAGAAAAGAATATTACAGAGAAAATAAGTATAAAGAAAATATTAATAATATAGCTCAATATATCTAGGCTTTAGAAAGAAAACTAAGTAGCTTCAAAGATAACTAAGGCTCAGAAACCTCAAATTGCTCTTAAAGGTTGCTAAAGTTAAACTAATGAAAGCTCTAATTGATCAAGAAGAAAAACTTAAAAGACAATTTAGAGCAGAAACAAACACAAACCAAAATAAGGAAAAATACAAAGGAAGTACAAAGAGAAGAAAGGAAAGAAAAAGATTATATAACAATAATAGAGATAGAATGGAAAGACAAAAAAGTATTAAAATAGATATATATAATATTAATAGAATCAAAGAGGATAATACAAAGGTAGAATTGTTAGCAGAGTATAGTAAGTCAGAAGAATACAATATAATTAGAATAGTAAAAACTAATATATGTGAACAAGAAAGCAAATGAATAAATACAAAAGAATATAGTTATTCAAGCTTTTGAACAGAAACAGAAAAAAAAAATATAAAAGATCAAGAATTAGGCTATTAGTTGACCAAAATTGGTTAAGAAACATCAGAGTTTGCAAAAAGTTTAGCTCATATCTACTCAAAGTTGAATTTTTCTTTAGAAGAGTAGTTTTTCAAGTTTGAATAGTATACTTATCTCCTAAGAATAAAGAAATAATGAAAAAAGTATACATGATACTCATAGAAGAAATAATTAAAAACAGAAAAAATACAATATATATAATTTTAAAAGACTTCAATATAGTATTAAGTGAAAAACTAGATATGAGTAGCAAAGGAAAGAGAAATACAGATACTAGTATGAGATTTACAAAATAGTTAAAAAATACTGACTATATAGAAATTTTCTAATTTTGAAACTCAGAGCTAATTAAATACTCTTAGTCAAATAGTAATATATCTACTAGAATAGATCATATTTGGATAATACAGAATATGAAGAACCTTATTCTAGATAGTAATATAGAACAAATAGAAATAATAACAGATAGTAACTATAGAATAGTCTGGTTACAACTAGATAGTGTAGGTATCTTGGAAAAGAATAAGCAGAGAAGCAAAAAAAATAAAAAGAAACAAAAAAACTATTCTAATACTACAAGATAACAGAAAAAGATTAGAATAATTATAGCTAAGAAGTAAAAAAAATTATCTGAAATGCAGAAAAGAAAAAAAGAAAAGAAGAAAATCAAAGAGAAATAGAGCTTAAAACAGATATTAATGAGGAATAAGAGCTAATAGCCAAGGCAATCTAAGTAGTAGTAAGCAAATATATTCTTTTAACAAAGATACAAAACTTAAAAAATCAAATCAGAAAGAAAACTACGAAATCACTAATATATAGCAGAGCCAAAGTTCTAGAAAGAATATTTAGAAAAGGATCTAAAAACATAAGACAAAGTATAAACAGACTTAAGAAGGCAATATTAGATATACAAATAGAGTATTTCAATACAGAATATAAGACCAATATCTCATTTTTGCCAGAATTCTAAAACAAAGAATACTACATTGAAATTAAAGAATAGTAAAATGTACTAAAAGAAAAAGCTTAGAAGAAAATGCAAGCTGCAAAAAAAAAAGAAATAAAAGAAAAAATAGAAGAAAGATTCATATTAATGCCTAAAAGCCAAAAGTAAATATTAAACATATTATTCAAGTATTCTTACAATAAGATCATAGTTGATAGAGTTTTAGTCCAAAGCAAAAATAAGTTTGAAAGCAAAAAGTTAGTTACAGAGAACAATGATATCAAAAGAGAAGTAGAAAGGCATTTCAAAGAATAATTTAGAAAGTAAAAATATCAATTCGAGCAAATAAACCAAGAATAGACTAATATCTATAAAGAATAGAAGAGAATTAATAAAGCTTGATATGTAGGAGTTATATATAAAATAACAGAAGAAGAGTAGTCAGAAGTTACAAATATGCTAAAAAAAGATATAGCATTTGGGATCTTAGATATTGGCTACAGACTTATAAAAAAAGTAAGCTTTAAGACAAAAGAACACTTAATAAAATTTGCAAACAAAGTGATCTATAAAGAAAAATTTTCTAAGAAATGGAAGTTAGAGCAAATATACCTAATTTCTAAAAGTATAGATTAGGAATTTAACTTGAAGGAAACACAAACTAGTAACTCTTTCTATAGATCATTTATACCAAGTTTTTAAAAAAATATTTAATCATATCTCAAAATTCTACTAAGTAAACTACTTCTAGACTATTAAGTAAAATTGTTGGTAAGACAATTTTACTTCTAAACAATCTAGTTTTATATTTCTAAATCTAATATTTCTAGAGAAATTAATTATCAAAGCTTTAGATAATTATACTCAATTATTTCAAATTTTATTAAGTAAACTACTTCTAGACTACTAAGTAAAATTGTTGGCAAGACAATTTTACTACAAAAATTAGTTTTATATCTCTAGGCCTAATACTTCTAGAGATATTAATTATCAAATCTTAAGATAGTTTTTCTTAATTCTCACAAAATTTTATTAAATAAACCTATTGCTTTTACTAATTAAAAAAGATTAATCTTTCTGTTACAATCATTTTGATATAGGTTTCATTCAAAACAGACAAATATTCAGTTCACAACTTCAAATTTTGCTTTAAATTTTTTCAAAAATCTGTAGATTAATTTAGAATCTTTTAAAGACAATTTCAGAAAATTTACTGGCTTGCCTCAGAAAAACAACTTTTTAAACAACTATTAAAATATTAAATTTTAAAAAAATTTTGCTTATCTACTTCTGAAAACCTATAATCTTTTTAGAAAACTTATTAGCATATATTAAATATTAAATATTATTATCTAATTCTTTTATATTAACTTATCAATTCTACTCCTATTGATACTACTTCTGATTTCTACAATATTAACCACTTCTTTGCATATTACAATAATCATTATAGTATTGGTTTTCTTAAAGCAGAGCTAGAAAAAATATGAGTTCTCACTACTTGCTTTAATTCAGAAGAATATGACTTTGCTAAAAAATATCACTATATAAGAGTTCCTCAACAACCTCAAACTGCACTCTACTTATATGCTACATACTATACTACTTTTACTTCTATAAAATTTAGATACTCTACAATATTCAAACTATCAACTTTAACTTCTTCTACTCCTACTCAATCTATTGCTAACCTTAGCAACAAATTATTCAAAAAAAATAACTTACTTCTTTAATCTCCTATTAAGCTTAGTTCTTAATCTACTACAACTCTTCTTTTCTTTTTTGCTACTTTCACTTCTGCTCAAAATCTTTACTTATCTATAATTCAAATTGTAGTATACTCTCATTATTTATACATATGTGCAGTTTATCATAAACAAAGTATTACCTGCACAATTCTTCTAAATTCTAAACATATTCATAATACTTATACTATTATCATTAAAAAAAGACTTATTCACAAGTCTTGTTTTGAAAATATAAAAATTTCTATCAAACAAAACTAACCTTTTAATCTTATTCCTTATAGAAAATTTACTTAGAGAATTATTAAATTTATTTCTAAATCTAAACAAACCAAATAAAATTTTCTTAAAAAAATCAAACTATCTTTTAACTAAAAACAATTCTAACCTTCTTGTAATACTACTAATAACTTTAACTAGTTTACTCATTATCCAATTACTGACTATATAGAGCAATTCACTCAACTCAATACTCCTCTTGCTATTAAAATCTTTAAATTTCTCTAACCTTTTTTTATCAACTTCAAATCTGGTCAAAGCAAACAATCCAATACAAACCAACAAAAAAATACTCCCTAGGATAACAAACAAGAAGCTGATGATAATAAACAAAAATCTAAAGAAAAACAAGAATCTAAATTCATATTCAAAAACTTACTTTGTACTCTAACAGGACAATATCTAGATTTCCTAACTAATTTTATCTATGAGTTAAATTCTGAAATTAGCAAAAATATTGAAATCTTATTTGATATTCTTTATACTACATTTATTTCTCTTTTATCAACTTTTACTGAAGTACTCTTTACAAAACTCAACTATAAATATATCTTTAACTCCTATAGTAATATCTCTTCTTATTTAATTCTTAATCATAATTAGATTATTTTAAATTTAGCTAGACTTCATCTATACTTAAACTATACTTACAAAACAATTAATAGTACAGAATTCTTCAAAGACCTTGAAATTAAACTAATTCATATGCAACTATATTATAACTATCTTGAGAACTAATCTGAAAACCTTTAGTTAATATTTATAGTGATTACAAATTTAATATATATATTAACCTTAATATTCCTAAACAAAAATTTCTAAACAATTATCAAATTCTATTCCTTAAAGAATGCAACTATTCATTTGAAAAATGTTTTAATATATTCTTTACTATCTATAGTCAACAATCTTATTAATAAGATCAAAACAATGAACTATATTAAATACTAAAGGTCTGGTGATCTTAGTGTAATAGTTAGGTTGCTAGATTGCTATGCAAAGGGTCTAGGGTTCAAATCTCACTATCGATAAATTTGAATAATTACTCAGATCTTTGTATCTAACTTATAGTAAACTCTGTTTGTTTTTGGAGTTGTAACCCTATAAATCATATTGCACTAATATTATTCAGATATTAGAAGTATGATGAGGTATTTGGAAAGATATACTGTTACATGAATAAATCTTGATAGAATCTACAGGCAGAGGACCTGTATGGTAGAAATTCTGAGTTGGTGAAGTAATATAGCCTTCAACAGTCACACTAGCTAACGCTTAATCCAAAAAAGAAACTATTGTCAAAAGATGCAGATTGAGTTAGGTGTGCATAAATCTGTTACATAGAGAGAATTAATAATACCAACCTGGCTTAGCAGCTAACTGGATTAGGAAGATCTGCTTTATAAAATATCCAAGAAGATAAAATACAAAAAACTAGTAGAGAGTTATAGTAGGAACTAAGGTTGTATAAATATCTACAAGAGTCTAAGCTAATTGAATCTATAAAATAGGTATAGACTACTCTAGTAGATATGCTTCGAAGTTAACTGGCTCTACAATATCTACAATATGTTAAATACAATATATTCCAAGAGGACCTAAGCTGTTCTGAATAAATGAATCTATAATGAGCTAGTTAGCTTAAGTAGTTAAGTATTGTAGTCATATTAGGTTAGATCTGTATGGGTTAATAAACAAAGTGTTTAAATAGGTAACTTACAGATAGGTTACAGATATGGTAGCATAGTGTAGAACTGATTAGGTAGTCTAATTACCTATATAGTAGACTACTTAAATTAGATAATGACTAAAGTTATATGTGTAGCTTGTTGTATATTCTTCATGTAATTACAAACAGTAGGGATTATTAATGTATATTCTATATGTAATTCTAATAAAATTCTTTCAGCAATATAAGCCATCTTAATAACAAAAAAAAAAACTTTAATCATTATCTATTTATAGGTTCTGCTATATAGGTTATCTACTAATTACTATATCTAGTATCTGCCTATAAATATTCTATTTAAACCTTCTAGTGTCATTATGAAACTCTATATTTAATCTAATATTTTATATCTATACTAATCTTATGCTATCTTATTTTGAGGATCATTCAAACCAACTTGTATCTCAAATTGTCTTCATAGGACTGAACTCTATTACAAGATATCTTAATGCATTCTATTCTGATGAGAGCTTGCAGATAACCCTAATTATGCTATACTATATCTCAATTAAGCTAGCATATATCTTTATCAGTATTTGTACAAACCTAGTTCCTTTTGTAGCTCTCTACTAGATTAGTCTAGTTCTTCTGAATATTTCATAAAATAGATTCTTTCAAATCTAGTTAGCCATTAAGCTAAGTTAGTATTGCTATTCATATAATATTACATCATACTTAATTTTTCTGTTATATTATAGATTTACTCACATCTATTTAGTCTGTATCCTTTGTGTCTAGACTTCCTTCAGATCAAGTATCAAATAAGCATGACTGTTGAAATTTGTATTACCTTATCTAATTTAAGATTTCTACCATGCAGGTCTCCTGCTTATAGATTCTATTAAGATTTATTCATATAATATTATATTATACTTGACTTTTCCATAATGCTTCTAATACCTGATTAATATTAGTGTAACATAATTTATAGAGTTACAACTTCAGAAATAGACAAGGTTTATCTTAAGTTAGATACAAAGATCCAAGTAATTATTCAAATTTGTTAATAGTAAAATTTGAACTTCAGACCTTTTATATAATAGTCTGACAACCTAACTACTTTACTAAGATCACTAAATTTTTAAAACTCATTTTATAACAACTTATTAAATATAAAACCTATTTAAATAAATTCTAAATACTATATATTCAAATTAAAATAAAATTTTAAATCTATTTAAGTAGTTAGAGATTTTGAATTAATCTAAAATTGATTCTGAATCTATTTGTAGATAATTATTAAAATTATAATTTGAAAATAGTAATATTTATAGATTAGAGCCTTAATCACTATATCATCAATTTTAGATTGTCTTTAAATTTTATTAATATATTTGTAATTAATTTAGAGAATTGCTATTTCTACCTCCTATTTTTGCTAATGCTACTCTCCAAAATATATAAAAGTAATTCAGAAGAGATATCTTACTAAGTAAACCTTTTTTTTAATATTAATTAAAATTGTTTGTTAGATCTTTCTGATTCTAATAGTAGTAAAATCATTATGATTGAACTAGTAGTTCTTAAAATATTTGTATATAAATTTTATAATCTTTAATTTATTTTTTAAAAAGAACCACTAGTTTGATCTTAATGATTTTACCAATATTAGAATTAGAAGAATCTAATAAACAACTTTAATTAATACCAAAAAGGAGGTTTACTTAGTAATAATATCTCTTTAGAAGTACTTTTATATATTTTAAAGAGTAGCATTAGCAAAAGTAAAAGGTAGAAATAGCAATTCCCTTAATTTATTGTTTTTATATTTTAATTGATTAAAAAAAATGACAATTGCTAATTTTCACCCTAGGTGATATCACCTCTTTATATGTAAAACCAATTAGATCACAGGATCTTATATAATAAAAATAAAGAAATTTTTAAGAAAAAATTAAAAAATCGTAAATATCTCAAAATTTTATTATGAAAATCAGCTTTAGATTATTAAGTAAAAGTTTTTAGCATATAATTTTGTATATATAAAACCTCTAACTCTAATCCTAATACAAATTTGAATCTAACCCTAATTTCTGAAAGTTTATTTTATTTATTTATTTAACAATTTTATAATATAGAAAAATTAATTAATAGCAAATAGGTCTGGTGATCTTAGTGTAGTAGTTAGATTGCTAGACTGTCATACAAGAGATCTAGAATTCAAATCCTACTATTAACAGAATTGAATAATTATTTAGATATCTGTATCCAACTTATAGTAAACTTTATTTGTTTCTGAGATTGTAATTAGTACTCCTACTGAACTGAACTGAACTGAACTTCCATCAAGTTCGAGTTTGGTTCAAAAATTGAACTGAACCTGAACTTGAACAAAGATTAAAAATATGTTTAGGTTTGGGTTTGGGTTTGATTTTTTTTTTTGTGTTCAGTTCAGTTCGAATTTGGTTCAAAAGTTCATAAACATGTTCGAGTTCAATAAGATTTCTAGTCAACTAAATATTTTACTAAGTTTAGTCAACTAAACTTAGTAATAATAGT
>CAJVPM010000293.1:0-19540 GCA_910592325.1 Scutellospora calospora | reverse complement strand
AATTTCCTACATTGCGTAAAAGACGAATAAAAAAATGATTAGGATTGCTTTTTAAAAATTGTTGTATAGAAAAGGGAGAAGCCTTATTAACTAAAAAAAAAACAAAGTTTACCAAATTATGGGAAAATTCCAAAAAAGCAAAGATTTCTAGTATTCGACTCGAAAAATAAAGTTTAATTGCATAATATGGTCTAATCTATTCAAGGTAAATAGTTTTAGCGCTAGATCAAAATTCGATTTAATTTACATGAAAGTTTGTAACACTGTTTACTACCGGGTATCGGTATTACAACTTAAATTATCGTTATGGTCTTAATTTGTACTTAAGGCTGATGCTGTATGGCACAAATGATCTAATTTCTTAATATAAAGTTATGTAACATATATTAATAGGTTAAACCCCGAGAAAATTTTGAAATTCCTTGTCTGGAAAACTTTAATGAACCACGTAGTGAATATAATTGAATATAATTATTTAAAAAGTAAGACAAGTGAATATACGATTTTATTGATAGTATGGGACTTTTAACATCCAAATTACATTGTAAAAAGACGATTAACTATTTTTCTTGCGGTGTGGATTGAGAACTTCTACCATCTGTTATTTTTATATTACATTCTGTAAAATGGACAAATCATATAAAATAAATCGAGAAAAATGTTATTTTAATTATCAAACTGTATCTTAATCTTGAACTCTCAGAATTACGCCTTATTCACTTTTTTAATAAATATCAATACAGAAATAGCAGATATATGTATATATATATATACAAAAAATCCAGGAATTTTTATCAACAATTATTTATGTTGATAAATGGGGTCTTTGCCTTGAAATGACCTTATGCGAAACTTGATTTTCAAGGCAAAGACCCCAAATGTTGATAAAAATATAATAAATTGTCCTAGCATTAGACAAAAATTCATAACCTTGATAATATATTTTTTTTACATAATTCTTTCGATATTCACATAATCTCTATAACCAATAACTTATTCAACCAACATTTATTATTTATCTACCCATTTAATGATCGCAATCTGTTCTTTTTTATCTGTACATTCTACTTATTTAAAGTTTTAGTGTTAATCAGATTCATTCCCATCACGAACTGGTTTTCTTTTGACAATAAAAATCTGCCCATTCCGATGATAAACTGTTACTTCAAGAAATCTGTAAACCTGTAAATTATAATTGAATAATCAAAAAAAAAAAAATCTAACATCCATCATATTCACAATTTGCCCAATTCATGAAACGGATAACTCGCAAAAGAATATAAAGGCAAAAAACGAAAAAAAAAAGACAGAAGAACGTTTATACTTTATACATAAATGATTACCTGCTCTATGTTGTCATACTTCGAAGGTTTAGATAATTTAGAGTCCAAATTATAAATCTCGGGTATTTTACCATCATCACTAAAGAACGGTTTAACAGCGATCCAATGATTAGACGACCAGAAAACGAGACGAGAAGACTGAATGTTTAAAATAATTCCAAAAAGAGTTGGATCCGTAAATTGAATGACTGTTCGAATATCTATATGCATTATTAATTAATGCTAGAACAAATATATATTAATGATAATATCTTTTAACAAAAAATCATACCTTTTCTAGAATCAAACCATTGAATTTCCAAACCATATTGTTGTAAAGCTACTTCCAAAACATTAATATCATAATTGCCAATACCTCTATTTTAATAAATCAATCAAGATATTATTATTAGAATTATTAGAATGCTAATTTATTATTGCATTTTTTTGATATATAGATAATTAAAATGCACTCACAAAACGCTTTTATGTGGATTAATCAAGAACAAATTTAAACTTTTAATACTTGGTCCGGTATCTTTGGACAGATTTAAGGCGATATCGTCAAGTTGTTCTTTGGAAAATGCTTTATTTTGAAGCTTGATCATATATAAAAAAAAAAAAAAAAAAAAGTGACATAAATAACAGGTCGAGAACTAGTAATATAGTGGTTCAAAAAAAAACTCACTAAATTATTCAATGTGTGCTAATATTTTGAATACGTAATTTAGATTAATTATGGGAATATATATAATAATTTCAGAGATAAACGATTTTTTTTTTTCTTAATATCAAACTAACTTGACCACAAAACCATAATTTTTGTCTCTCATGATATATTTCTTTCGTTTGATATGTTTCTTCCATAAACAATGTATGAAATGAAAAGTTAGGTGATACACGTATTTTTTGTTATATAACAGTATTATATGTATAAATTCGTAACGTCGATCACGTTATTAAATTATCTAATTCATTTTTTTAACAGGTTAATGATTAAACAGTTGGCCAATCAGTTCATTCTATACTAACACGCGTGTAACGAGAGTGATGTATTACTGTATTATTAATTGGTTGTCAATACTTTTAGTAATAACATACATTCGATCATATGAAGAAGTCTCTAACAAATCTGATTATGTAAAAGCAAGTAAACGCCAAGAATAAAATTCCTTTAAAGATTATTCTGCTTATTTGTAAGTACGTAAGAATTTATTTTTGTCAAAATTGTATACGTATAAATTTTTATTACTTATCAAATATTATTTAATACTGTAGCAAGTAATAAATTTAAATATCGATTCTGGAAAAATTTAATATCAGATATGATATAATCCGATTCGTTAACATTTTTCGACCAATCAGATGGATTACTAATCATTGAAATTTTTTTTTTTTGCGAAAATTTGGTATAACTTGATTCCTCTACTATGTGACCTTAAACTAAACTTGGTTATAGTATATAATGCAACGATGCACGATTTTTTTTAGTGAACCTAAAAACCTAAAAAAAAAAATGTTGGTACATGTGTACAAATGTGACATTTTTTAATTTAGCTTTATATCAGATATCATAATTAAGAATGATCTTGATGTGTCACAATCTTTAAACTCTCCAATCATTTCTTTAAATTCTTCATTCACTTTTCACTCTTTTCCACTAATTACGTTTGTTGTAGGATTGAATAATACGTATATAAAATGGGTCAAAATAAATCTCGATATAGTGGTTTTAAAAAAAGACGTTTATCTAGTAAAGCTAAAGTTGATGAGAAACAAGTTAAATTTAATGGTTTCATTGTTAACCCTGATGAATATGTATGGAAAAGTTGCACCTACACTGACGAACAAGTGGGAAGCTCTGACTTGAATGAAGAAGCTCTTAAAAAATATTCGTATATATCATTATCGAAATATTGATTATGCTATAATATTTTATAAATTGTCAAAACAATCTTTTAATTTTTTCTCGTTAATAGGATTAAGTTTAATGCTGATCCAAAGAATAAATTGGCATTAAATGCCATTTGTAATGATGATATGAATAAAGTTTTGTTGAATCGAGAAGTAATAATTATAAAATGTTTTAAATAATTTATCATAAATGATTACATGAATTTGTCATTTTAAAAAAATTATTTTATTTTTTATATAATAGGCCACTATTAACGATATTCATGTCTTTTCTGAGAAAATTCAATTGGAGGGTAAAGCTACTAATCAAAAATCTTCTGGACGTTGCTGGCTATTTGCCGCTACCAATGTATTACGTTTATCAATTATGAAAAAGTATGTATCTAATATTACATGATGTTTAAAATCTATAAATATTTATCATTATATTATTAAAAAAAAAAAAATTTATTAGATTCAAATTGGAAGATTTTGAATTATCTCAATCTTATTTGTTCTTTTATGATAAGCTTGAAAAGGCGAATTGTAAGTAATTTTTTTATATATACATATTCTTATTCTTATTAAAATTAAAATTATTAAAATTAGAATTAAAAATTTATTTTTATAAAAAGATTTCCTCGAGAATATGATCGAGCTCGCAGACCAGGATGTTGAATCACGTCTAGTTCAATATTTGATTAGTGCTCCGGTTAACGATGGTGGTCAATGGGACATGGTAATTAACTTGTTGGAAAAATATGGTGTGGTTCCAAAAAGTGTAAGTATTATTAAAATGTGTCAATTTGATGAATTCATAATAATTAAAATTAATTTTATCATAAATTATAGGTATTCCCTGAAAGTTATAATTCATCTAATTCAGCAAAACTTAATTGGATTGTCACAACTAAACTTCGAGAATTCGCTCATCAATTACGAGAAATGTATGCTTCTGGAAAAAGCATTGAAATGTTACGACATATCAAAGCTCAAATGATGGAAGAGATTTATCGTATTATTTCAATTTCTCTTGGTGAACCTCCTAAAGTGTTTGATTGGACTTTTAGAGATAAAGATGGAAAATATCGTGAATTCCTTGAATTGACTCCGAAAAGGTTTTACAAAGAATTCATCAATTATAAGGTAGAATACTATTTATCGGTATTTAATAAAATACTTAATGTTACCATTATTCTAATTTCTTTTCTCATTAAAATAGGCAACTGAGACAATTTCCCTCGTGAATGACCCTCGTAATCCTTACTTACGTCTTTATACGATAGAATTCCTTGGTAACATCCAAGGTGGCTTACCGATTCGTTACGTAAACATTCCGATTGAAACAATGAAAGATTTAACTATCAAAGCTTTACGATCTGGAAAACCAGTTTGGTTTGGTTCCGATGTTGGAAAGGCTAGTGATTCTTCATTAGGAATTCTAGACAATAAACTTATTAATTACGAATTAGGTTTCAATATTAAATTTGCCTTTACAAAAGCACAAAGATTACAGTATGCTCAAAGTTTAATGACACATGCTATGGTTTTTACTGGTAAATTTCTTTTTTTTAAAAAAAAAGATCTTGTTTTTTTTTTATTTTTATTAATTATATGCATTTCAAATCATTTTATTAACTTTAAATAGGTGTTCATCTTGAAAATGACAAGCCTATTCGTTGGCGTGTTGAAAACAGTTGGGGAAATGACCGAGGAGAGAATGGATATTTCGTGATGGCGGATGGATGGTTTGATGATTGGGTTTATCAAGTTGTGTTAGAGCAAAAAGACGTGCCTAATGAATATGTCGAAATCTTGAATCAAACACCAAAAGTTTTGCCTGCTTGGGATCCAATGGGTTCCCTAGCTACTGAACTTTAAAATTTTGTCATTATTTAAATTTCTTTTCTTTTTCTTTTTGCAAACCATATGTAATAATTAATAAGCTTCTTTTATATATAGTTCAAGCAAACTATTGAAAAAAGATTAATTTGGATATAAATCATTCTTTTACAATAGTTTTATATTAAACTTTTAATGTACAGTATATGCACACACACATGGACGAATTTAATTAAATAAAGTTTGTCTATCTAAGGATGATATTTTCTTATTAATGAATTTGTAAAGTCATACGAGCAATAGCTTTTTTTCGTGGTTCTATATCATAGATTAAACATTTTATTTGTTTCTTTGATAGCTCTTGATTATACAATTATACAATTATATTATATTACCGTATTTTCGCGAAATAACGCACATGGGGCGTTATTTCGAAAATCGAATTTTCTTAAAATATCATAGTTTCAAAATAACGCCCATACGCGTTCCGAAATAACGCGCATCCACTTTAATAATAAGTATTTAGAGATCAACTTTGGTATAAATTTGATCTTTTATTTCGAAATAACGCACATGCGCGTACTCGAATTAACGCGCATGGATTCGAAATAACATGCAGGTGGGCGTTATTTCGCGCAAATACGGTATATTTTTTTTTATAATATAATGGTATAGCAGACTGTAACAAAAGTTCAATATATATATATATCTAGAAAATTATAATTTAAATCTTATATTAAATGGTTTTGAATATATTTGATGTTTTTAAAATAGTAATAAAAAAATTGATCCAAAGATTATATATACCAGTACATAAAAATCCAATAGGTCAAGTTTTTTTAAAAAAAAATATAAACGGATGGATTAATTTTAGAAATTATTAAATAATTTTTGCATGTAGACACCCTTAATATTTTCATATTTGGAAATCTGCATAGGTAAATACATGAGTTAACTGGGTTAATTATATTGAATAAATGAATGCTATATAAATGCGAGAATGTGTTTACGTTATTTTTCTGTAAAAACATAATAATAATAATAAAATGTTTAATTAAAATGTCTAGAATTGATAAAATTTGATACTTTAAACTGATGAATGGATATATCCGATAGTCTTTAGTTAACGTAACAAGTATTAAAATCATTTTTATTGTTCTCTCTCATTTATTTAATTTACCTGAAACTACCGGTAATTAAATTTGAACACCAATTACTTCAATATTATCGATACTATTATTACTTTGATAATTAAATTGCTTATTAAAAAAATCACTATGTCTACTAAAGTCAAAACTTTGATCAAGTTCAGATTCATACCCTTCATCCTCTTCTGAAAAATATTTATCAATAATATTATACGCAAGTGAATGAATTTCATCATTCTCATGATTTTGTAATTCATTTATTCTTTCTACTCCTCCCATTTCTTCAATCAATAACGTACATTGATTCTCACAATTATTTTCTATTGCAAGTGTTTTCCCAAATTGAAGGATGGTCCCAATAGCTTTTAATACCACACAAATAATATCATTGTCCATATAATTAAGCATGTTGACTAACGGTCGAATACATCCTTGTCGCACAATACATATAATCAATTCTGGTCGGTTATAACATCTTCTTATTGCATTATATACAACATAACAAGTCTCTTTTTGTGTTTGAAAATCAGAATTCGCCATGAGATTTATCGCCAATGATATTAAACCAACATGGATAACATGTTCAATTTGATCAATATTACCAAATGTTATGTGAGAAAGAATAAAGCATGCATCTTTTCTGATTGAAGATTTTGTGCTAACTAATAAAGATTTTAATACTGTAAGAATTCCACAGTCAATAATTACTTGACGTTGTGAATCATTACCGGAAACAATGTTCCGAACGCAATGCAAAGCAGAAACCTGAATATCATTATTATCATGTACCATTAAATTTACAAGATGTGGTGAAACACCTAAATTAATCACATCTTCTATATGATTATTGTCGCAAAGGTAACTTAACGCCCAACAAACATGATATAAAATCTCATCGTCCTTAAAGTTAATAAGTTGAGCAAGAATAGGAAGTGTTAAAGAAATCTGTGACCAATCTGAATCAGTAATATGATCACGATATATGGATGAAAGAGTCCATGACATTGTACGTAACATTGAACAAGGTTGATTATTAACATCCAGAATATGTTGACATAATACACCAAGATTACCTTCACGTAAAACTAGCTCACGAAATTGAGGATTATCAATAACAATATTACCTAATGCCCATAAAATAAGATCTTGAAACCTCATATCTGTTGTTTTTTTAAGTAATTCCATAAATATCGGAATCATACCAGCATCAATTATGGCTTGAATTTGTTCAGTTGATCCGGTGGAAATATTTGATAAAATCCATACAGCTTCATATCTTAAATCCACATTTTTTGAAGACAAAAATTGAATAAACATAGGAATCATACAATAATCAATTATTTCTTGAATTTGAATTTTACGTTCTCTACTCAAAAATTTTCTAAATTTAGTGAGTGAGATTAATTGTATCTCTACATAATTTGAATTCAACCCTTCGAATAATTCATAAAGTTGTTGTGGTATTGATGAAATATTATTGTATTGATTAATTTCTTTAAGATCAGTTAATTGTTTAATATTATTTCGCCTTGGAACTTTTGAGATATTTGAATATAATTCATTTTTAAAATCATTATTATATTGATTTAAATCTTTTTGATAATTACGACGTGCTGTTAAAAGTTTTTCTCGACCTTGTCTACGAATTTCAATTTGTAATTTTTGACGTATTTGAATTAATTCTTCAGTTTTTAAAGCATATTGATTTTTAAAAATTGATTTTCTTTGTTCTCGTTTTTGGTTCATTTTTGATTAGTGTTGTTAATATATATAAGTTATATATATATATATATATATCAATATATAATTTTTTTTTTTGTGTACGTATAGTTTGATAACGTAACAATGTTTTAATAAAATTTAACTGTAAATAACAAAAAAAAAGTTTGATTAAATTTTTTTTTTTTCCTCCCCTCAGTCATACACCAAAACTTCCGAAAATTGAAGCATTTACGGTATTTATACTTTTTTTTTTATCAGGTTAATGATAAAAAGATATGCGTCACACGTACATATTCCAACTTGCTTGTGATTGTAATGACAATCTTGATTATTGATGCTCGTGATCTAAGTTTTTTCTACCCTAAAAAACAAGTCACGGCTAGGTTAAAAATGTAATTGTCCAAAAATATCTCATTAAATGATGCTCAATGCCGAAATAAGTTATTTCTTTAACGTTTAAGGAATCATTTATTTTACTTTGACATAAAAAAGTCTTTAAAGCCGCAGTTTTCTTTTTAGAAAATAGGCTTTTGAGATAGGTCAGACCATTGTCGTGTTAGGATAATGTAGTACGTATGCATAGGTTACCTTTGTTCACCCCCCCAAAAATTGGTTTAATTAAAATTAAAAATGACTCGTATGTACAGTACATACATTACATATATATCTGATATCGATGAATTATCGATGAAAAAAAAAAAAAGAAATTTTTATAACTATAATATAATTTTTTTTTTCTATTATCGTTATATCAAATTTAGGAAAATTATAAAGTCACAAAGGGTATAATTTTGGTTTACCCTAGGTCAGTTTTTGCAAATTTTTGAAAATCCAGATCAACTGTGTCACTTTTAATTTATACGATATGCCAACGATATCTGGTACAGTATCTACATTACGTAGTGTTAGTGGTCTGCATACCAAGCACATGCACAAAGTAGCTTGACCTACCCGGTACTTTCCTATGAATCCTCGTAAGCATCGCCTGCGCCAGGCACTTTGTGCCCAACTTAAAAGTATAAAACAATTATAATAGTACGAACTATGACAAGCTAGCGTAGATATAAAGGTGCCTGACACTTTGTGCCCACGGGCAACTTTGTGTCTAGCTAGGCACTCTGTGGGCATGGGCTTTTTTGTGTCTGGCCTAAAAAGTATTGACACCTTTGTACCTACGGTGTATATGGTGGTGCAGGCATTTGCAGACTCCCAAGTACATAAAATTGGAACCGAAATCATCGTATCAATTCGTACAGTACGTGTAACATTTTTTAATCAAATATTGAAATTAAAGTGATAAAGACTCTTGTATTTAAGTTTTCCAAAACACTTTTAAATTCAGAGTTGACATTTTGGAAAATTTTTATCCTGTTCCTGTCCATTGCTCAATTAGAAATTTTTATACCAATTTGTTTAATTACGTAGAAATTTTTTTATTACGTACTAATTTGTTTATAACTAATAAGTTGAAAATTACCGTATCGGTATCCTATCGTGAAATATCAGAATAAGCATCCTTTTTAAAATTTTAAGGTCAAGTTTCTCAGAATCTAACGATAAGAAATTCGGACAATTTTATATCATTTAACGTTAATCATCCCAGTAAAATAATCTGAATAGTATTAAAATTATCCGACTTCAATCACTGGATTATGAGAAATTTGACATCAAAAATTTAAAAAGGAAGTGCTTTATTCATAAAGAAAAAATAATTTTATATGTATGAAAAAAAAGATGTCCGTTTTCCAACAATATTTTATATATTGATAATCAAAATTCCAAGAATGTTTAGTGCGCCTTCTCTAAATTAATTCCACTTTGGCTTAATCTTAAAACGGTAAGTTAAGTCTAGGAGTTAATATTGTATTTTACTAATCTATTTTCTTGTATTTTCATATTATTACTTCGTTTGGTTACGGTAATATTTTGTCTTTGAGCCAGGAACGGTGTAGTGACTAAAGTATAGATGTGTGCCTAAATTATTTGAACAAAAGTAGTTTCATATTGAAATATTACTATAATATTTGAGAGTTGTCCTTTGACGTTTTTGAGACATCAATTTAGAATACTCTGAATGAAATTTCTGAGAGCGTTAAAAAGATCGTCCAATATTGATAAATATTTTTCGGCAAATATAAATTAATTTCGGCAACTATAAAAAACTAATTTCGGCAAACTAAAAATGCCGAAATAATTAATTTAAGCATACGTTTATAGATTAAAATCAAATTCTGTAGAGATTAAAACAAATTCAGTGATGTAATATCTTTATATCTTTACCATGTTGAGAAAAAGTACGTACGGCATGTCAAATAGTATGCTTATAACTGGTCAAAATTTTTTATTCTGACCTAGTGATGCAAGCAAATCGCTGTAACTTAATTACAATATCAGATATACGTACGTACGTACGTACGTAAAAAAGTTACGACAACAATGTTTTTAATAACGAATATAATGTCGTAACTAGTGATGTAATTACACCTATTCTGATCCGTACTCTTATGTTATCCATTCAACTCTTCTTATTCGATTGACTCATTTCTGTGATTTTTTTTATGTAATTCATTACATTCTGTAATATTCTGCAGTGACTTAGTATTCTGCCATGTAGGCTTATTTCTTATTATTTAATTGGTGGAAACACAAAAAGGTGAATTTAAAAATTGGGGTAACGGTAAAGAATCCGCATTTAAAGACTTGAAACAAGAATTACTAATTTAGTTAGGCTTGAAATGCAGTTATCGTTGTTATAATTTGTTATAATTAAACCATTCAACATAATATAACAATGCACGTGGAATATCTTAATATAGAATTACTGTAGCTGTTGTACAATTTTAACAAATAATTATAATATAATTTGTTTGCAGCGTACCTAAGAATTTTCTTTTTTAAAATCTATTTTCTTTCTTTAACTTGACAAATTATATTAAACAAGCTATTCCAAAGATTTTTAGGAATGGATTCCGTATGTTATATTTTTTGAAGCTTTTTATCTAAAGAATTATTGTGAATTGCATCATTAACTTTTTTTATTCTGGTTGACTTAGTCTTATAATTTTCAACAATCTCCTTTAATTTCGCAAAATTCTCCTTCAAATTCTTTAATGCTTCCGAATTCACCTCCCTATTCAACTTCCCCGATTTCTCCTCCTAAATCTCCCTTGATGCCACCGAACTTGCCTCCTAAATCTCCTTTGATGCCACCCAACTTGCCTTCAAAGTCTCCAAGTGTACCTCCAAGATCTCCTTTGATGCCTCCAACATCTCCTTACATGTCTCAAAATTTGCCTCCAAACTCTCCTTATATGCCTCCTGGTTTACCTTCAAAATCTCCTTATACTTCTCCTAATTTGTCTCCGTCAAATCCGGCATCAATTTTCCCAAAATCTTCTGTAATATCATCTAATTCATATGGGAAATCAGATACTAGTCATTTAACTATCCTTATTGAAACTGAAGAGGAATATTTGATTGATTTGAAATGTTTATTACAGGTTTAACAATAAATAAATATTTTAATATACCGGTATTATAAATTTATTTTCATTCCAAATAAATAAATTAATTTTTTTTTTTTTCATTATCTAACAGCGAGTTACTGCAAGTTGGAATAATGAACATCCACCTCCCAAAAAATTAGATGGCATGTTTTGTTTAATTGATAAAATTTATAGAGGAAATCGAGAATTCTTTCATGTTCGTATTTTAGTTATTATTTTTTTTTTTATATATAAATTTTAACTAATATATTATTTAGGAAATAAAAAAGTCAAATCATTTTAACCATAATTCTAATTTGCTAATCCAATATTAGAAACTTAAAAAGTTCAAAAATGATCCACAATCATCACAAAGTCTTGTTGACATATTAATGAATTGGGTAATTAATATTACTTATTTTTATTTATATTGGTACATAAAAAAAAATGCTTGTTATATTTACATAAATGTCCTGTATTTGTTGTCCGTTAGATTGATAAATTGGAAAAGCCATATACAAACTATTGTCAAGGTTATGTACGAGGCATTGAATCATTGCCTGAGATTGAAGGAAATATGAATTTGCAACAAACGCTAAATGTAAATTATTAATTTGTTTTATTATATATATATATATGTATTTTTTATATTTTATTTTTGTAAAATATTGATTATATATATATATATATTTTTTTTTTTAAAAAAAAAAAATTTATTAAATTTATCTATTTTAGGATATCTCATCAGAGAGAAACCAACCCAAGACTTTGAGCTCCTTTTTCGAATTACCATTGAAGCGAATTCACTTTTATAAAAAATTTTACACAGTTAAGATAATAACCATTAAAATTTTCTTGAAATAAATATTTTATCGATAACTTATACAACTTTTTCTTTTTTTTTTGCAGCGTCAGCTTAGGAATTCGGATCCTGGAAGTTCGGATAGTATGAATTTTACGGATGCAATTAAACGCATTGATCTACTTATTGATGTAGAAAAACGAACCAAGAACTCTCAAAGCTCAAACAATGTTTTACCAGTATCGCCAACCCATCAACCTTTATCACTGTTAGATAATTCTCATAATGACGTGGAAAAGCGAGCCAGGAGCTCGCAAGGTTCAAAATCAGATTATTCTCAAGAAGATATAGACTACTCTAATTCTCCGGATTCATCCTACCTGGTACAAAATGTTCAGACATTGTCAGAATTGCAACCTGTTTTGGATACAACAAATATTGAGGATTTTATCACAAATAAACCAAAGGTAACAATATATATATATATATACATTCCTTAAAAATATATATTCTTAAAATATATTTCTTAAAACATATTTATTCTTTATCACACAAAATTTTTCCAGCCAATGAAAATTGATCTTCTTCCTCCACGTCTTCCTTTTAATCGTGAACTAATTCTTAGCGGCGAATTTACTATAGTATATGAAAATGATGAATCAGATAATTCACCTCAAGTTTCTGTCAAGGCAAAATTATTTTTACTGACAGATCTCTTATTAATCTGTCAAATATTAAGCCCAGATGAAAAACAATTTAACCCTAGTAAAGATTATTGTTTATTATTTCCACCATTTAGTGGAAGGCATTTATCTATTATTGACAACTATGATGAAAAAAGAGGTTTGTTCAGTACTTGAATAACATTTTAATTTAATTGAAAAAATGAAAATAATTAAAAAATTATTTATTTAATAGAATTGATTCAATTAAATTTTATGCAAAAAAAGGATTTAATAATTCTGGCAGAGAATCGTGAACAAAAGGAAATGTGGTTACATGAACTTAACACGATGATAAACTTTACAATTCAAGCTGGTAGGTATTTTATAAAACTTAATTTATATATGGTAAAATAGTAATTTGAATTAACATTTTTTAAATAATTATTAATAGCTAATTCAAGACCGACGTCAAGACCAACAAATATACATAGTCCTCCACTAAGTGCATATTATCCACCAAATTTGCATAGTCCTCCACTAAATGCACATTATCCACAAAGTATGCAAAGTCCTCCATTATTGCAAAGTCCTCCACTAAATCCTTATAATCCACAAGATATGACAAGTCCACGACTATCACCTCAGTATCAGCTTAGTCCACGACTTTCAGCACCTCAGAATTCACAAAGTCCTCAGTTATCAGAACAAACACCACATGTTAAAAAAAGTCTAAGCACCGGTAATCTACCGGGAATTAATAAACCACCACCTCCAACGGGACAGCATATGTCACAACCCCCATCTAATTATGGGCAAAATGAATTAAATGTTACACAGTATGAAAGGTTTCCACGAACAGCATCAATTCGGTCTGAACGTTTAAGAGAAGTAGAGCAGAAGGTTATGAGATTAATGGAAGCAAAGTGTAAAGTATTCTTGCAAAAGGATCATGGAGTTTGGAAAAATTATGGATGGGGAGATTTAAAATTAGATTTAGAATCACCATCTCGAAATAAAAGAATTATTATTGACGTAGATAAACCAAAAATGTCAAGATTTGTAGATGCAATTGTTTCTGAATCAGGAGTTCAAAAAACAGGAAAATGTAAAGTAGCAATTACAGTAACAAATGAGGGTTCTCCTATACCAAGTATTTATATGATGCAATTGAAGGATGATAATTCTGCCAAAAAGTTATATGATTATATAAAAAATAGATCATAAATTTATTGAGAACATTATTATTATTATTTTTTTTTTATCATCCAAATTTATTATATATTTAATTCAATTTAATGTATTTACATCTGGGAACTTGTTAATATTTAGATATATGTAGTTTTTTTTATTCCTAAATTAGAATCATATTTATCGCTGGGCAGCATTTATTTTATTTTATTATAATTAAATAATATTTATTATCGATAAAAACTGTAAAAAGAAAATATAATCTAATATCAAATTTTCGATCGAGTGAAATCACAGGATAACCTTATTTTTTACCTACCGCTATAAGATCGATAAATCGAATTTGTAGCTGTTTAATCGGGGGATCAACATGAATGTTACCCTGTCATTATGTAATAATTCCACAATCAAGTATGGTATTTTTAGATTAACTAAAAATAGAAACTAATAAGTTCCGTGCATCTTTTGTTCAATTTAAAGAAAAAAAAAAACTATCAATTGATTTTTGGTTTGTAACACATAATTTATAAATCATTATGCCAAATGACCGTAAATTAACCGGAAGAGGTGCATATTTTTTAAATTTCATTGGTATTTAACGAATTATAACGCTTAAATTTATTATTACAAATAAATATGTACGTGATGCAGATGTTCGATAATCAAAAAAAAAAAAAAAAAGAATTCTAATCGAAAAAGGATTGATTCAATTTTTTAAAACACAAATTAAAATGCATGCATATATTTATAATTACTAGTGTTGGCGCACTAAAAGCATTCATTAGCGATAACGATAAGGAAATTGTTTTTTTTTTATACAAGTTACATAAAAAATTTTTTTCTAATTAAATATTCAAATATAATAGCAAATATTGTGGTAAAAAAAACCAAACATAGTAAATTAATATTAAACATTCTAAATTTTATTATTAAACATTCTGAATAGAGCAATAGACGGGAGTAGGCGAAATTAGCTAATGGAGCACCAAAATGTCAACACTGTACATATATAGAAAGTTCTCATATTCATTTATGTCTATTGTTCTTCTTTAGTGTTACGTAGTAGTTTTGATTAAGATTTGTTAAATATTTACATGAATTAATATTAGCAAAACTTCATATATAATTATTGACATGCTTCTTAGTCAACATTAATCATTCCATGCATATCGATACGTAGTATTTGGTAAAGCCTTAGCCGCAGGTTTATGTAATAGCTCATGTAACCCGAAGGTAATTATATATTCATTACTCTATAAAAAACAAAGTCCAGGTCTCACTCTAAAAAAAAAAAAAAAACGCAGAACAATCGAGTAAAATTTGATTGTGTAAAATTATTACACATTTATGGTCTGTTATACAATTTTTTGATTTTAAAAAAAAGTACGTATAAACAAACATTTCAAAACATCAATCAATCATTAACTAAAGTAACTTTAGTGTAAATATCATGTCGTTTTTGTAAAGTTAAAGGAATCGATTGACGAAAAGATTTCATATCATCTAAATCTTTTAAAAAAATAATTAATTAAATAATAATCGTTAAAACAATGAAATAGATATCATAACCTTGTTCACCATAAGTGAAATATAATTTTTATTACCAATATCCGCGTAAATAGTGGCTTCTTCATGATCAGTAGTTGCAATTATAGTACCGCTGTGAAATTTTTAAAGTTTATCTATTAAGCCTATTTAGGAAATCTGTAATATTAGGTAAAGTAATACTTACTGGGGACTCACAACAGTCGAATGGCCCCATGCAACATAGCTTGCATTTGTATCACGTGCAGGAGAACAGGTTACCACGTAAAACTGGGATAATTAAAAGTTATTGGTTGTTTTAGCCAATAAATTCAAATTAGAAATTGGTTTTACCTGGTTATCGAGAGCCCTTGCCTTTTGTAAAACTAGGTATTTAACATAATAAATATAACAAAAGATTTTCTAAAAAAATACACCTAAAATGTTAATGTAAAGACAACTCACGTTCCCAATATAAAGGACCTGTAGTCATGTTAAAAGCTCCTGGATAAAACATTGCAATACATCCTACAAAAAACACAAAACAAAGGAAATTATGTTTATGACATTAAAAATATTTACATTTATATTAATAATTCATTTAACCTTTTTGAGCAGCAACCATGGCCATTTCTGGAAACCTTATATCATAGCAGACTCCCACTCCAATCTTACCAAATTCTAAATTGCTCAAAAAAAAAAAAAAAAAAAAAAAGAATCAAAATCAAAATCAAAAAATCATATGGGAGGAAGTCAACAGAATCCAGGCAAATTGTTTTTATTAAAATTTTTCTTGAACTTTAAACTTGAATATCTCAACAAAAACTTGACCAATTTTGATTATTTAGTATTCATTTAAATTCTACAAATTTGTAGAATTTAAATGAATACTAAATCATCAAAATTGGTCAAGTTTTTGTTGAGATATTCAAGTTTAAAGTTCAAGAAAATTTTTAATAAAAACAATTTGCCTGGATTCTGTTGACTTCCCCCATATCATTAATTTTAATGCAAGAAAAAAAATATCTATATATACTAGTATCAAAATGTGTTAGAGAATTTCCGGGACTTATAGAATCACTCTCTTTGAATGTCATCTTGCCAGGAATGTCAATGTCAAATAAATGAACTTTACGATGTTTTGCAATCAGAGATCCTAATCAAAATAATATATAAATATTTAAGCTTTTTACGAATTATATACTTAATAATAAAAAAAGTTTAAACTACCCTCCGGATCATAAACAGTACATGTATTATATAATTTGCCAGTAGAATCTTCCCGTTCCGGAATAGAACCTTTAAAGGAAATACAAAGATTAATTACATTTTTAAATTAATGCTTTTTTCTAATAAATTAATACCTCCAATTATATAAGCCTTGGATTCCTAAAATGCGCCAATTGAATTATATATATTAATTAGATTCAAAAATAAAATAAAAAAAAAACTAATTAACAATATATTTATTATCTGCTTACCTTAGCGGCTTCGGAAAGAACTTTCACACTTTCACCATTAGGAATATTTTCAGCATATTGATCAAAATATTTAACTCCATATAACGAATTAAAACATTCCTATAAAATAATTCAATAAATTTTTCATTCTTTTACCAGTTTACGTTATAATTATATAAAAAAAAAGTACCGGTAAACAAATTATCTTTGCACCATTTTTCGAAGCTTCTAAAATTTTATTTTTAGCGTTTATAAGATTCTTAGATTTATCGGATGAAACAGCTAATTGAATACAAGCAATTTTAAAAGACATGTTTAATGATGAAAATTTTCGATTGGAATAATAAATTTTTTTAAAAAGATTCCCTTTAATGGGAAAATTTTTATTAGATTGTAAAATAAACCGATTTGATAATGAAATCATGATGTGTTCGAATTGACTTATAAAATATATATTGATATTGGTTAATTGGTCATATGATCTTAATTGGAGATTGACTAAAAAATCAGCTAAGCCGATTATGGGATGGCTAAAGCCAGGTAATAGATTGTCGGGGTTCGTTTTATTGGAAAATCTATAAGTGAATATCACTGTAGCAGACTTATCGTATTAAATTATAATAAGATACAGTGATAACCAAAATATTCACTTCTATGTTTTCCTTCTGCAGCACTCATTGATAATTATACAAGCGTTATAATCACGTATTTTTAGAATTAAAATCTATCGCTATGGAATCAAAATTAGCAAAGATGTCCAAAAATCACAAACATAAATACTTAATGTCCTTCATTCGCCTGGTGAGTATAAAGATAATCAACGATTATGTTGTACATATAAAATATATATAAGTTGCCGGATCGCATTTATACAATAACAGCTGAGTCCTGAGTGCTGTTTAGCATGCCATATGAGCGAATTGAAACACAGTGATTAGTAATAACAAGGTGATTAGGTTAGGTAGACTAGTGTCACATGAAAAATTGGGTTCCGAGCTTTCTTTCGAATATACATAACTTAGCCGCAGCTCAATTTCACGGCTAAGTAGATCTTTGCCAATTATAGAGATTCCGCGCCTTAAAGAGCAGTATTGCTTTAATCGCTTTTAAGGATTTTTATGGCCTTAAAGTGATTAAAGGATGATTGTTCAGATAAGTAATTTAAAGTATTTAAGTAATATAGGGTTTTTAGAAGAGATAAGTATTATAGAATTTTTTTTTTTTTTAAAAAATTCAGCAGTCATGCTATGACTTTATTTAGGTTTGTTCTTCATAAAAGAAACTACATTATTTAGTTTTTATACTATCTAATGCCTAATTTTTTAAGCTTTGACTCATCCAGTTATCCTATAAATACCTATATACAATCTGCTATAGTAACCTTTGTTCTATACTCAAGTAGTTTATAATCTATAAACTACAACTCAGTATAGGAAAGACATTACAGCTTATCATAACTAACTTAAAATCCAACTATCTGAAATTCTTTTCTTTATTTTTCTAGCTATACTATTTAATGCTATTTTAAAATTAATATTACAATTTTCTATATTTTCATCTATTCAGCAGTTTGTTTTTTTCCTTGTAGAGCTTTTTTTTTCTTTTTTTCCTTTTTAGCATATTTTTTCTTTTTAGAAATCTTTTTTTTTCTCTTATGCTTCTATATCTTTGCATCAGTTTTTTTAGACTTCCTTGTAGAACAGTTCTATTCAAATATTCTAAAACAGGCTTCAAAATTTAGTCATAATATCTTCAGAACTAATAATATTTTTGATTTTTTCTGCATTTTCTTTGCTAAGAATATCTCTTATCTATTTTTTTCTTTTTTGTTGTTTCTTTTTTTGTTCATATTGGATAGCTTGATGTATGCTTGATAAGTTCTAATCTTCCTTCTTTCTTTTATCTTTATAGAGCCATTTTTATACTTTTTCTTTAATTCTTTCAAGTGTCTGATTTGTTTTTTCACATGTAATTAAATACTCAATTGTTTCTTTTTCTTTGAAGCATCTCTTGTATAAGTTGTTTTTGTATAATTAAAGTTTTCTATGATTTAAGGTTTCAATAGTTAGAAAAAGATTTTTGATGTATTTGGTTTTAAACAATCACAAGTAGTTTATTTCAGAATTTTAATATTGCTTATAGCAGCTTCTAAGTATACTCTTAAAAGCTTTCTAATCCTATTTTTGAATTCTTGTTTAGTGTTCCTTATCTTTTTTCTTTCTTAACTATATTCATTCTGCTTTGTATATCATTTGAACTGCTTTTTTAATGAAAGCTCTTAGTGAAGTTTCTAAACTTATCTTTTTCTATTCAGAAATATACTTATACTATTGTTACTAATATTATTCAGTTCTATACTATATGCTTCATATATTTCTTTTTTTGCAAGTATATCTACTGCATCATTATAGGTATTGTTATAAAATAGGTTTTAGCATTTTACTTAATTATTATATTTTTATATTATTAGATTTAGTTATTATCATTTT
>CAJVPM010000292.1:0-19566 GCA_910592325.1 Scutellospora calospora | reverse complement strand
GATGAAATGTTGCCTTGACTGTTTGTTTAGTTCTTTCTTGAAGAGAATTTATGTTAGTAAATTCAAAAGTAGAAGGAAGTAGTTTTTTAAGGTATTGTGAGAATTGGAGATATATTTGGTATTTAATGTAGTTCATAGTTTTGGTTTTGTTAATTAAAATAAATTGACAACTATAATTATTGAAGAAAGTGTTATACCATTTTTCAAAAGAATGATTACATTCTTTTAAAGAAGGTATACGATATGTGTTAAGAAAATGTGTTTGGAGTATATTGATATCAATATAAATATTAAATTTATGATCATTTTTGATTGTGATAAGGGGTTTATCAGCTTGATCAGTGAGGAAGTTATAGTGGAGTTGCATTCGCATGGGAGTAATACGAAGATCCTTAGCAAATTTTTTATAATTAATTGTTTTGTAGGTATAGTTTAAGTGAAGGTGAAGTCTTGCCAGGTTAAGTGCAATATTAATTCTATTCGGAATAGTATATGGTGGGATATTGCTATATGAGGAGAAGATATGTTTGTAGTTGAGTTTGGTAAACATAAGTTCTGTAAATGAGGCGAGAAGAGAAATAAAAGTAGAGTAGAGTATGTCAAATAGAATTTCGATGGTTTTGTTAATTTCAGGATTTGCTTCATAGATAAAATCAGTTAAGAATTCAGAACGTTTGCTTGCAAGTGAGCGAAGAAGATATTTGAAGGTATATTTGGAGTCTTTTGATTCAGTTGTATTAGTATTATTTGCAGCTTGTGAGTAGGTTTGTTGACGATTTTGACCAGATTTGAAATTAATCAGATGAGGTTTGATGAAACTAAAAATTTTTGTAGTGAGAGGATTGTTTAGTTGCGTGAATAGTTCTATTTTTTCTGTAATAGGATATTCTGCAAACCAGTTCAAGTCTTTTGTAGTGTTTCGAGTAGATTATAGTTTTTTGTTTTTGTTAAATGTTTGTAGGATATGTTTGAGGAAGTTTCGTTTTTCTTTTTTTGTTTTAGTAATAAATTTAATAATACCAAATATAAGTTTTTGTTTGCAAGTAAGGTTAAGTGGTTGGGTTTGTTTGATTGAAATTTTTATTTTTTTAAAGCAGGATTTGTGAATAAGTCTCTCTTTAATGATAGTTGCAAAGGAGTCATAGAGGTGTTTTGAGCAAAACAAGTTTAGTATAAAAAGATACAAAAAATTTTTTGGAGTTTGAACAGACTCAAAAGAAAACAAAAAAAGGAATCTGAAGTAAGTATATTAATTAACAACAAATAGAAGAAATATTTAAGCAGAGTATAAAGAGTTAGTATATATTATATAGAAGCACTTTTTACTTTCAAAAAACAAAAGTTATTGATTATATCAATATATATGCTATATAATGAGAAAGATATAAAAAGAGAAATCTAACATCAAATAATCAGAAGATACAATGAATACTTTAAAAAAAGCATAAAAATTATAGTTCTAAGTGATTTTAATAATATAAAAAATAAAGAATTAGACTAAAATAGAAAGAATCTAGATGTTTACCTAAGCTACTATGGCTTGCATAGTTTGAAAATTCTAGTATAATAGATTCATTTAGATATCTATACCTACATGTAAAGAAATTTTTAAGATTAAATAGCATAGTAAACTCTAGAATAGATTATATATAATTATTTAGGTAGCTAAAACAAGGTTTAGTATATTATAATATTATCAAAGTAGATACTATTATAGGTAGTGATTATTTTATAGTAGTTGCAACTTTGTCTACAGGAATTACAAATAAGTCTAAATCCTTAGTATATGACAAAAGGCTCAAAATTAAACAATAGATATTCTAACTCAATAAGCAAAAAAAGAAAATTAGGAGGAGTATAGAACCAAGCTAGATAATATACTCAAAAAGAAGACTAAAATTATAGATACAAGAAACAGTATGCAAGAGATAGTATTACAAGATATAGATGAGCTATAGAATATAATAGTATTAAGTATTACCAAATATACAAAACTATTACTTCCAAATAAAAAAATAATAGCAAAAAGTACAAAAACTACTAAAGCTAAAGAAAGTGATAAGATAAAAAAAGTTGTAATGAAAATCAAAATGTTTTGTTATACTTGTATTAAAGAACTAGATTAACTGATAAGTCTTACTAATAAGAATTTAGTAAATATCTTAATACTAGAAATAAACAATAGATATAGAACAAAAATCGAAGAACTTATAGAAGAAACTAGATAAAAGAAAAGCTAGAAATGTTTAAGTATTAGTGAAAAATTCTGAATACTAAACTACAACAGAAAAGAAGAAAAGAAGATCTTAAAAAAGTAAATATTACAGTAAACCAACAATATGAAACAATTCAAGGAGAGTTTAAACATATGCAAGATAGTTTTTTAAAAAGATCCTCTAAATAAATAATTCTAGACAGAATAGTAAAAGAAAACAATTCAGATATTATACTAGTAAATCAAGAAGAAGAAGTTTTGAAGAAATACAAAGTTACTTTAACAAGCAATTTCAAAAGAGAAATACTCTGTATAAAGAGATATTTAAGAAATAAGAAGAAATATATAGACTAATTGATAATATAAATAAGAATATATATACTAGTCTGTACAAAGAAGTCTCTACAGAAGAATAAGTTAAAGTACTAAAAAAGACTAAATTAAAATCAGCACTAGGCTTATCTGAAATAAGCTATCTTCTAATCAAAAAAGTAAAACCTATAGCACAAAAAGTCTTTTAATATCTTGTAAGTTTATACATTAAAAAAAGAGAAATTCTATACAAATAGAAGCTCAACAAGTTATATCTAATACCTAAAAATGAAAACTAGAACTATAATCTGTTAAACATATAACCAATTATACTATTAGAAACTTTTTAAAAAATAGTAGTAAGAGTTCTAACATATAGGCTAAACAAAATCTTAGTAAAGTACAATATATTACAGGGATCTAATTATGCTAAACTTCTAGAAAATAGTATAGCAAGTTCTATACATATCTTAAACAGTATAATTGAAAATATAAGACAAAAAAGTAATGAGCTATAAATTCTTTTTCAAGACATATGTAAAGCTTTTAACTCTGTTAACTTAGAAATACTAAAAAAAGCTCTCACAAGAATAAAAATATTAGAAGTAATAATAAACTTTATTCTAAGTTTATTCAAAAAAAAAAAGATTAAAGTAGTTACAAGCTTCAGCCTAATAAATGAATTTGAAGTAAAAGATAGCATAAATCAAAGAAAAATAATCTTCTTGCTAATTTAGTATATCTTATACGATCTCTTACTATATACAGTTTAAAAAACAAAAGATATAGAGTATAAGATAATAATAAAATAGTCTACAGATCTGGTTTATAACAGCTTGAAAGAAATATTATATTAGCAAGCTATTCTTGCATATGCTAATAATATGATCTGAATAGAGACAAAAAACAGATTAACTCTCTTTGTTGATCATTCTGACTAGTTTTGAAGCAAAAAAAAAAATTAGAAAAACTCTAAAATATCACTAAGAAACAACAATAGAGTCACTAATAAAAAGAAGAAAACACAAGAAAATATATATAGAAAAGACAAAATAGATCAAGTAAAAAGAAAATAGAAGCCTTAGAAGAAGTTTCGACACTAAATGAGTACTAAAAAAAAATTTTTCAACTAAAAAGTGGGATTGGAAATATCCTGTGCTGCAGATCATCTCACATAACATGAAAATACAAAAAGAGGTAAACAAATAAACATATCACAGGAAGGTAATACATATCATGTAACAATACCTAGTACCCAAACACGCTTAACCAAAACTAGATAACTTGTAGTTAAAAAAGAAAAAGTCTAAAGAATTTAAGAAAAAAGACAAGGTCACTAAAGATATAGTAAATAGAGGTATAGCACGGTGCTTGCAGACAAAGATAACCTATACAGAGCTACTAGAAGGCAAACAAAAACAAATAAAAATATGGAAAAAAGAAAAAACAAGAAGACTGATTAAAGAAATAATTAAGAAGTATAGCAAGAAAATTGCAATAAATGGTAGTAATGCAGTACTAGAATTAGAGGAGTATTTAGACAAAATAGTAGCAGATCTAATGAGTATTGAATTAGAAATTATCAAAATAGCTAGACAATAGCATGCTGTAATCAAAAGAGCTATGATAACTGATAGATTTGATAGACTAAGAGTATTAATAGAATTAGAAGAAGAAAAAAGAATGAGTCAATCAGATGAGAAGGAAACAAAGACAGAAAAAATAAAAATACAATTTGAAGAAAAAGATCAAATAGCTGTAAATATTCAAGTTCATACACCAAACCAGATAATAACAAGTAGACCAATTAGTGAATCTGCACTAGCTAGCAAAGTTAACTACAACATATCTGAAGATATAGAAGATATAAAAGCAAGCAAACTCAAAAATGATACAGTAATTAATCAAAAAGGCTCTGTAGTAGAAGAACAAGCAGAGATTGAGACAGAGGCAGTAGTATTTGAAGAAGTCTTACTAGACCAAAGCATATGAGTTCTGAAAAAAGAAAGTTGTACAAATAAAAGAAATATTAAAACAAAAATAGCAGCTATAAATATGCTCAGTAACAATACAGAGCAAAGAGAAAAGTCTATAAGATGATTACTCAGAGGAAATACATATATAAAGAAGATTGCTAAGAAGTTTGAAAAAAGAAACTTATAGTGCACAATTACTTTCAACTGTGAAAAAGGGTATGAAAAAGCAAGAGTAAAATTAGAAAATTCTAAAGAAGATTTCAAAAAACTAAGACTCATACCAAAAGAGATACATCAAGCATCTGAAAATAAGAAAATACAAAAAGAAATACCAAGAAATATAAAGAAAAAAGAAACAATGGCTATAAGGAAAAGTAAAGCAAAGAAAGAACTCAAAGAAATCACTGAACAAAAGAAAGCAAAAACTCTTTAATACAGTACTACAAATCAAATCATCACTATAGAGAGCAAGTCAGAGCTCAAACAGAAAAATCAAAGTCCTGCACCAGAGACAAACAAAGATTATATAATGATCTGGGACTTACCTATATAGGCAAGAAGATCTCAAGTCTTTGAATTAATATGTTATCTTAGAAAAGTAGCACATATAGAAATGATCAAAGAACCTCATGACAAAACAAGAGCAGAAGTAAACTTCTTTCCAAATACAGTTAATGCAAAGAATCTAGCTAAGATATAGTATTTACTATTTATGAGAGATTACTTAGTTAGAGTTACAATTAGAAAGTATAATCTCAAAGAGCTAAAAGCATATAATACATATAACAGAAAGCTATTAAACTTGCCTGAGAATATGAATGAAGTCTTTCTGTGGAGATAAGTTAGACACACAGATGCTAAAGCATTACATATTTTTAGAAACTCTAATAGCAACAACAAAAGAAGTGCAACAGTATACTTCAAAAATAAAAAAGACTGTATAAATAGCACAAAATTTGCTATATTCTATTTCAACTCCAGACTTAGCTGAACAAAAGGAAAAAAGAAGAAGCAAAAAGCAGCATGACAAGTAGGAGAAAAAAAGAGAAAATACTATATAACAAAGAGTATAAAAGAAATTACAATTGAAATACATACTGCTCAAGCTTTTCAGATATGGAGTCAAGTGATGATTATGTATGTGATAGGAAAGATTATGCTAAAGAACCTTTGCAAAAAAATATATACTCTAAAAAGAAAAGTAAAGAAATTGAAGAAGAAAAAAGAAGAGCATCCTTTGGTGAAGCATCTAGTAGCAACCCAATATTTTCAAAGCTAAATATGAGCTATGAAAACTCTATAGACTATATAATGTAGCTTATAAGGAGTTTTGAGAAAAAGATCCAACATATGAAGTGGGACTTTTCTAATTACTCCTAACAGGCATACTAGTTGATCCAATAATATTAGACAAGGAAGTTAACTGTCTTCAAACAGGAGGAAAAGTAGAAAAAAATTTCAAATCAGAAGAGAGTAGAAATAATTTAGTAGAAGACTATTATTTATTAAATATAGCTACATATAATATTAATGAGATCAAAGTTAATTCTATTAAATTAGAGATTCTTTTAGAATAGGCAAAACAGGAAAAGATAGACTTAATAGGGATCAATGAAACAAATACAACAGAAAGGCACAGCAAATTTATTATGAGTAAACAAGAGGAATACTCAGAGATCTAGACAAATGCGAAAGAAGACAAAAAAAAAAGTTCTGGAGTTGGTCTAATTATGAATAAAAAATAGGAAAAGCATCTAAGCCAGGTAAAATGAATTAACACATACTATATAGAAGCTCTATTTATTTTTAAAAAGCAAAAAATACAGATAATAGTAGTATATATACTATATAATAACCAAAAAATCAGAAAAGATATACAACAACAGATCATTAAAAGAATTTATGACTACTAAAAAAAAGTAACAAAAATCATAGGTCTAAGAGATTTCAATAGCATTTGATGTAAAAGTTTAGATCAAAGTAGAGAAAGCTCTAAGCGAACACCAAAACCCCTTTATTAAATTGGCTTAGCAACTCAGATATAGTAGATATATTCAGAAAATTATACTCACATGAAAAGAAATTCACAAGATTAAGTAAATAGATCAAGTTTAGAATCGATTATATATGGATCTTGAAAGATCTGAAACAAAGTTTAATCAGTTGCAAAATAATTGAGGCAGATACAATTACAAACAGTGATCATATCATAGTAAGTACAATAATAGCAACAGGAATAATGAAAAAGTCTAGAATGCAGCTTGTGAAAAAAGGCTAAAAGGCAAAAAGTGGGTATACAACTTGAACAAAGCTACAGAAGAAAACTAGAAAGATTACAGAGCTAAGCTAGACAACATGCTTGAAGAGAAACTAGGTAATAATAAGAAGAAAGGAAAAGTTAATTCGAACAGTCTGGAAGCACTGAACAAAAATGAGTTATGGGACTTGATATCAACTAGTATTATCAAGTGTACAAGAGTAACATTATCAGACAAGAAAGTTGCACTTGAAAAGACTAATATAAAAGTAAAGAAAAGTATCAGTAACAATATCAAAAAAAAATCTAAAAGTAATCAGAAAAATATATCAGCAATATGTAGTAGTAATCAGTTAGAAGATTAGTGATTCAACCAGAACTAACATCAATTTACAGATAAACAACCTTAACAACATACACAAAACCAAAATAGAAGAGCTCTCTGAAAAAGTATGATCAAAAAAAAGACTCAAAAATCTCAAGACTTAGTGAAAAATCATATATAAAAAAGTGCAACAAGCAAGAAAAAAAGAAGACTTAGAAGAAATTAATACTGCAGTAGAACAATGTTGTGAGGCAATTCAAGGAGAGCTAAAATATATGATAAGCAGCCTCCTTGAGAGATCTTCTAAATGAGTAATTATAGACAGAGTGATAAAAGAAAATAATTCAGATATAACTCTGCTAAACCAAAAAGGTGAAGTTCTGAAAGAAGTAAGAGACTATTTTCAAAAACAATTTAGGAAAAGAAATACTCGCAGTAAAAATCTACCTAAGAGATAGGAAAAAGCTTACAAGCCTCTAAAGAAAGTAGACAACAAGATATATAAAAGCCTAGAAAATAAAGTCACAGCAGAAGAGTGAACAGAAGCACTAAGAAAAACAAAGCCTAAGTCTGCATCAGGTTCATCAGGTATAAGTTACCTACTAATCAAGAAGGCTGAGCCTAGTGCATAGAGAATCTTCAGACACCTAGCAGATATTTGCATACAGGAAAGAGAAATTCTAATTAAATAGAAATTAAGCCAACTTTATCCAATCCCTAAAGAAGAAGACTGGAATTTCAACTTAGCTAATGTGTATCCTATAGTCCTTATTGAGACTTTTTGCAAAACTATAGTAAGAGTAATAATACAGAGACTAGACAAGATCTTAGTTGAGTATAACATACTAGAAGGACCAAATTTTGCAGGCCTTTCGAGTAGTAGTATAGCAAGTTCAGTTCATGTAATGAACAATATATTAGAAGACACTAGGCAAAAAAGTAATGAGCTATAGATCTTGTTTCAAGATATACATAAAGTATTCGATTTAGTAAGGTTAGAAATGCTAAAGAAGTCTCTAGAAAGAATTAAGCTACTAAAGAATATAGCTAGTTTCATACTAAGTTTATATGAAAAAAGAAAAATTAAAGTTATAACTAACTTCAGTTTTATAGAAGAATTTGAAGCAAAAGATGGACTAGATCAGGATGAAGTAATCTCACTATTAGCCTGATGTATATTTTATAACTCTCTGCTATGCTCAGTTCAAGAAGACCAAAACATTAGATATAAAATTATAACAAAGTAGTCAATGAATATAATATACAATTTAATGAAAGAAATATCTTATCAACAAGCAGTTCTAGCTTATGCAGATGATACAACTTGGATCGCCAAGTCTAAAGAAGAGCTGCAAAAGATAGTTGATATTTCTAAAGAATTCTATGAGATTAATAATATTGAGATCAATAGCAAAAAGTTTGAGCTTGTAGTAATAAATACTAACAGGAAAAAGTATAAAGATGAAAGCTAACTTGCAATAACAGTAGGCAAAAGGCTAGACAAAGTTATCGCAAAAAAGAAAACAGACCTAGCAAGATATCTTGGAGTATGGATCTCAGACAAAGGAAAGCTAAGCCATAGCTTAAACATAATAAGAAATAAAATAAGCAGAATATGCAAAGCAATTAAATAGAAGAAAGTATCTGCAAGCCAACTAATATATCTAAACAATAGCATGCTATTGCCAAGTATCGAGTATAAGCTACAAACAATATTTCTTAGCAAAGCAATTTGTAACAATCTGCAAAGACCAATTTGGATTCTGATTAAAAACAAATTAGAATTAGCAAGCTCTACAGCAAACTCAATCTATAGTCATATCGGATTTATAGGTCTGAGATCAATTTGGCAAAACCAACTTGCACATCACTTTACTGAATTGATAATAGTATTAACCAGCAAGAAGTTTTGGAAAAAACTACTAGGCTAAGAATTAAAGAAGAGTAACTGCAGAGAAAATACTTGAATAGTCTAATAAGCAAGAATTATAAGCCTATCAAAATATTTTCTAAATACAATCTAGTACTAAGAGTACTTCAAGAAGTAGCTAAGTTAAACATAGAAATAAAAGAGCTCGTAGAAGATCCAAGCTCACTTATTTGAAAAGAACAGAAATCATGAGCCTGCTGAATAACAAAGAATTACTTGCCTTTATAAATTTAGACAAAATGAACCTGTTTGTTCTCGAACAACTAATAGACAATACAGGAAACTCTCTACTAATCTGGCAACAATTGAAACATATAAGAAGTGAGAAAAAGAAAGGATGTACTCCAAGCTAGTTTATAAAATTAGAAGAAAAAACTTTAAAAAAGATAGATACAAGAGAAGTACAAGATATCTATAAAGTAGAAAACCTGAATAGGAGCTCAAGTAAGATTTGACCTGAGGTAATTTCTAAAGACAAAAGAAAAAAAGAGTAGATTTTGTTCAAGAAAGAAGGAAAGCTTCATATTGGTAAAATGATAAGAAAAACCAAAAAATATATAATAGTAATGTACTGGAATGAAAATGATAGTATTACAGAAAGATACTCTTTTCATAAGTGTGAATGATACAATATAGGAAGCTTTAATAATAGTGAATGTCTAATTAGCATCAACTACAAAAAATAATACCAAATAGTAAACATACTAAGGAAAGAAAAAAAGGGAATAATACTCAGAGCACTAATTATAGCATACACAGAACCTAGAGAAATAGCAGAGGACTACAACTTTGAACAAGATGTGAAAGTAGAAATTACAGCAAACAAGCTCGAATCTGCAATCATCTAAAATTTAGTTAAAGATAAGGAATTAAGTAAAAATCTTATAAATGCATATAAGAAGTTAAGGGAAAAAAAGGTAATTGAATACTATACAGATGAAGTATTAGAAGGTGATAACAGGAATATAGATACAAGGAGAATAGATATTAGATATGTAGTTAAAGAGGAGGATTTAAAAAATAGAAATGTTAGTTTTAGTAGTAGTTTAGAAAATTGGTCCTCCTTGACAAGAGCTGAACTAGGAGCTATATGAGCAGCCCTACTTATAGCATTATGCAAAGCAATAACACATATATATACAGATAGCAAGGCTGCAATAGAAGCTTTAAAGAAAGATGATACAAGAATAAAAACTCATAGTTAGTTCAAAATAAAAAATAGAAATATAATAAGACAAATTCAAAGCTGCTACAAAGCAAAAGATTTGAATCTAGTCTTACACAAGGTCAAAGGTCATAGTGGAAATAAATAGAATTTAGAAAATTACATGGGATATACTCAAGAAAATGCAAGAAAAAAAATGTATCAGCCTAAAAAATAGCAAAGCACTCATGTTTCACATAAAATATATAAACAAGATTTTACTTACAAAAGACGTTTGCTTTATAAGAAATCCTGAATTATACAAAAGTAAAGATATATCGTATGTTTTAGAGAAGACAAAACCTTTTACCACTTAGCAGAATATGAGCTTTATGCAAGAATCTAGAAAAAACTAGAAGAAGAAACTATTCAGCTAACAAGGCTAGAAGCTCTATTAAAATTAAATCTTGCTCTAAGTAAACCTCTCTAAGAAAGGCTATCTATAGTACTGAAGTAAAAGAAAAATTATATAACTGAAGGATGCATCTGAGAAGGCTTACAAATATTAAGCAGCTAACTAGCTTAAGCAGAATTACGCAATCAAAGAAAAAAGTAAGCAAGGTTTTAACCAACTTTATAAAGTTTTTCTGTGAGTATTTTTTTGAGCATCTATAGAAGTTCTATTGCGAAATCATAGTGGACTGGAAAAAAAAAATAATATCTCAGCTAAAGAAAAAAAAAGAAAAAAGGCAATAAAAAGAAAAAAGAAAACAAAGAAAACAAAGAAAACATAGAACCAAGAAATACTAGTAAAAAAATTATAAAAGAAAAAGAGCTGAGATTACAAGAAGAAGCCTTAAATAGGGTTGACAGATAAGTAAAATCAGGTAAAAATGAAGAGTAGATAAAGATTAAAACAAAATAATCGATCTTGATATAGGCTGGTAGTAGCCTCTTATAGACCAGAGACCTAAGGTCTGTACCTGCAGACTAAAGCCTTCGTGAGAGAAAATATTGCTACAGCAGATTGCACTTAGGCACCTTAAGGTAGCCAAGTGAGTCCAGAATAGTCAAGGGAGGGTACTATATTATGTTTTAGCTTACATATAGTTTTTAGATAGTATTGTACTTTGTAGCTTTTAAAAGCTTTTCTTGAATAAAATAATAGACAAGATTGCCAAAAAAAAAAAAAAAAATATGATCTGAATAGCAAAATCTAAGAGAGAGCTACAAAGAATAGTAAATATTACTAATAAATTCTATACCTTAAATAATATTGAAATTAATAGCAAGAAATTAGAGTTAGTAGTTATTAATGCTAACAAAAAGAAAAAAATAAACTAAGATTATTATTCAATCGAACTAGGTAAAAAAAGAAATAAAGTACTTGCAAAAAAAAATATTAGCATATGAAGATACTTAGAAGTTTGAATTATAAGCAAAGATAATTAAAAATTTAGTCTAAATATTATATAAAATGAAGTTAGTAGAATGTCAAGGCTATAAAATAGAAAAAAGCATATATTAGTTAATTAATATATCTAAATAATAGCATATTATTATCAAATATAGAATACAGACTTTAAACAACTTTTCTAACAAAATCAATTTATAACAAAATCTAAAGAACAATATAAATTTTAATTAAAAATAAGTTAGAATTAGCTAGCACTATAGCAAACTCTATATGTAGCTATATTGGCTTTCTTGAACTCAAATCTTTATAACAAAATCAGTTAGCATACCAATTCACAAAGCTAATAATATGTTTAAACAAAAAAGATTCACTAAGTATAGTTATAAGACTAAGACTAAAAGAAAAGTAGCTACAAAGCAAAAGTTTAAAGTACCTAACAAATAGAGAATACATTTTTAATAGAAATATATCTAAATATAATCTGATACTCAAAGTACTGCATGAATCTGCTAAATTAGATCTTCAAATTAACAAACTCATAAAAGATGCAGATAATTTAGATGAAAGAGGAACTGAAATCTATAGTTTGTTAGAAAAGAAGAATATACAGTCTTTTGCTATTATAGATAAAATGAATCTTTTTAATTTAGAACAATTAATAGACAGTTCTGAAAAGTATATACTAACCTGACAACAAATTAAATATATAAGATCATTTCAAAAGAAAAAATATACATCAAGCTATTACCTAAAACTTGAACAAAAAGTATTTAAAGAAGGTAATAGCAGAGAAATAAAAGATACATTTAGAATTAAAAATATAAACAATAAAGCAATAAAAATTAGATCAAAGAAAATATCTCAAGATAAAAGGAAAAAAGAATAGTTTCTTTTTAAAAAAAATAACAAACTGTGAGTCTGGATTTAAGTCAAGAGGGCAGTTTTATAGCTAGTTTTATTTAGTTTATAATTTTGCTATAACATATTTTATGTTTTCTCTTAATAAATGAAAAGCAAAATCGTCTAAAGAAAAAAAAAAAATAACGAACTACAACTAGACAAAGTCATAAAGAAATCTAAAAAAATTATAGTAGCAAAATATTAGCAACAAAATCTAGAACAGGAATCTGAATATAAAATTTTCATCAAATGCAAAAGTTGTATTAGAAGGAATTCTAATAACAATGCTTATGAAATTAGTATAAAACTTAATGAATAGGAATTTATTGTAGGACACAATTTAGCAACTCTTTCCAAAGATCACTTGTACCAAAACTTCTTGCAAATATTTAATTATTACTTAAAATTCTACTAAATAAACTATCTCTAGGCTACTAAGTAAAGTTGCTCACAACAAAATTTTACTTCAGAATAGCCTAGTTTTATTTCCCTCAGACCTTTTTTCGTGGAGATATTAAATATTCTTTATTTCTCTAGTTTTTTCAAAATATCCAAAAATTTTACTAAGTAAACAGTCTCTGGACTTCTAAGTAAAGTTGTTAAGCATAAAATTTTACATCTAGTGGTCTAGTTTCATATCTCTCAAACCAAATTCTATAGAGATTTTATATATTTCCGGTTTACTTAGTTTTCTTTAAATATTTCAAATTTCTACTAATACAATAACTCTTAGTTATTAAAAGAGTTAGATTCTCCTAAGTCAGAGCTTCATTTTGATATAAATTTTATCAAAAACGGATCAAAACTCAGCAAATTACTTCCGAAAACCTGTTTAAAGGCTTTTTAAATTCTTGTAGATCACTTAGAATTTATCTGTAGCAATTTCGGAAATTTTACTAGCTTGCTCTAGATTTTTTACTATTTTTCTAACCTTAAGGGAATCCAGATCACAGGATTCTGCTCACAAGATCTGGAAATTTTATTGGCCTTTAGGAAATTCTACCTAACTTTACTTTAAATCCTATTTTTTATACCAATTTTGGTCTATTTTACTTGGTTTCTTTTGCCATAATACTATACTCCTCAACCTATTCAAGATGCCAACTCTAACTTCAACTGAACTAGACTCATATAACATTGATTATTACTACAACAAATACAAAAATCATTTCACTCTTGGAATGAATGAAATAAATCTGGAATCTTTTTGAATTGTTCTTGCAGAAGTTTAACCTACCTCTTGTGATGCTAGTGCTAAAAAAAAAATGCATCACTTTATAATTCCTAAACAACCAATTTACACTACTTGTTTGTGTAGAAAATATCATACAAACTTTACTTCTCAGTTTTATAAAATTAAGGCTACTACTCTCAGCTCTCCTGCAATTTCCTCAATAGATATTTCTCCAACTATTTCTTATAAACATTTTAACTCAATTACAGATGAGCTCCTAGTATCTCCTATTATTAAACTTCAACTTTCACAAATCTTTAATCCTCCTCAATTTCCACCAACTTTTAATACTAATAAAAATCTTATTTCAATTATTGCACACACTCATTATGCTCATACTTGTATAATTTGTAGAATTAAAGATCTGCTATGTGTTGATACTAAAAACAAAGGGCATTCTCCAGATTATACTATCGCAATTCTTCTTAAAAACAAATATCTCATTCATCACTCCTATATTCCTAAACTTACAACAATTCCAACTAAACCTTTACCTCAAACTCAGCTACTCAATAAGGAACAAAAAATTGTAATACTTTTAGCAGCTATAGCAATGACATCTGCAAAAGAAAAACTTTGACGCTTCAATGCTCTTAAAGTTTATACAAAAGCTGAAGTTGAAATTATCTTAAACCAACAACAAAATAAACAACAAAATAAACAACTAAATGAAAATAATAAACCACATCAAAAGGAACAACAGGAAAAGCAAAAAAACAACAACAATAAAACAAACAACAACAACCAAAAGATATCAATGAAAAAGATAAGAAAAATGAAGTTAAAAAAGGCAAAAACAAAAATAAAAATAAAGAAAAAGAAGAGAAACCTCTCTTTGATTTCTTTAAAAATTTTTCTATTACTGAAGAAATGGAACTTAATATTTATCTTAATACACCATTAGCTAAGAAAATCTTTAGTTTTATTAAACCAGATTTAATAAACTTCAGACCAGTCTAAGTTCTCAAAAAAGCTAAAGGTGAAATACTAGAACTTAAAGCAAACTTTGAATATCTAATCAAAACTATGACTAGCAAACAACCAGAATTTTTGACAGAATTAATATTCAAATATAATCCTCAAACTCATACTAACACTACAATTCCTTTTGATATTTTATATACTAATTTCAAATTAATCCTAACTAAATTTACAACTACTTTATTCACTAAACTTAATTATGCAAAAATTCTCTTCTTTATTGAATCTATTCCTCCAAGTACCTTACAAAATTGCAACCAAGTTGCCCTTAATCTTGCTCACCTTTATCTATACCTTTCAAACAACTTCTAATGAATCAATTATAAAAAATTTGCAGAAGATCTTAATATTAGTCCACGCAAATTTAAACTTATTTATTACAAACATGCTTATGAGAGTAACTCATACAAAGTACCACTTCTTACTATCAAAAATGACAAACAATTTAATATATATATTTATTTTAATATTCCTGTACTTCAATTCTTAGAAAATTTTTAGATACTCTCACTTAAAGGATGTAAGCCTCAATTTGATGAGTGGTATGAAAATTCCTTTAAAATTTATAGTCATTAATTTCTTTGAATCAATAAGGAAAAAACCTACAACTATCTTAAATACCAAATTGCATAGCAATTTTCAAAACTTTGTAAGGAGTTATTACTACTTCACTATAATATTAGAGAAATTTACTCACTACAGGATTGCTCACAAAAAACTAGAAAACTAGCATTACATCATATCTATACATGTGATCATACATCTCAAAATCCATGCAAATTACTTGCTCCTGAAATTGAACATAACTTTAATAATGTTAATAAGCATTACTGCAAAGAATCATTTAAACATTTTCCTGCTACTAAATGGATTAATATTACATTAGATTTAACTTTGTTCAACAAAGGCCAATCTAATAAAGCTTCTTTTTTAACAATCTACTCCTCTAAACTTATTCTGTACACTTGCTAATAGTCATAATGAAAAACTTTCTAATACTAATCATACCAAAACTAATCCTAAAAGAGAAAACTTTTTCTTTTATAAAGTTTTCAAAGCATTTTTAGTAGCAGCTGCAAAAAATAAGGAAATTGACAATCTTTCTTTAGATGAAGCAAAAGAAAAACTTACATCTTAACCTATTAATACTCATTATCTCACTAGAGTAATTGCATATTACTTAATCCAACAAACTCCAACAATTACTATTCCTAAAATTCTCACACAATACAAGACAATATTCTATCCTGAAGCTAAAAAGCATCTCAATGACAAGTTTAAAATTGGATTTAATAATCTAATTCAACTTGAAAAGTCTCTTTTCTTCAATAGCTAATCTACTAAGTCTGAAGTAGAAATGGAGATTGATGATCTTTTCACTGACCCTGAAGTTCTTAATAAATCCTTAAATAAGGCTTCTAATACACTATCAACTACATCAGAAACTGAAACCTCTCTTTTTCAATAAGTTCTTCTGTAGAAGTCATAAATGCAGCTACTGCCTTTGAAATAATAATGTTCTCTACTTATTGTAGGGCATTTTCAAAAGAGAATGATTGGAGTAGGCAGGTAGCTAAGCTACTTCCACGGAGAACTAAGTATATGTTAGCCAGACTCAACATACAGAGCAGGCTTTGGCAAACTTTGCAACTGTAAAAACTGGGTATATAGCGAGTGCTTTTTCTACAGAAGAACTCAACACAACTTTAGTAACTATTGCCTCATCATATACTGAAGTTACCTGTTATAATCAATTCTTAAAACAATATAATTACCTCACCTTTAATTCAAATCAAACACTCGAATCATTTATTCAATACTTAACTAAACTAAACTACAAACTCCTATTTAAAATATCAATTAATTTTATTCTAAAAGAAATACATATCTACACTAATATTATGGACACACTATTACCATATTAGACTATACTCTATCCTACTAACTATACTAAATTCTTCTATTTATCTATTAGGTCTTAAACTTTCGACAATTTATTATTACTTAATATTACAATACATAATATTAAAAGATATAACCAACTATTAAAATGAAAATTATAGGAGGAATATTGTCTCGCTCATAACTTACATATCATAAGCCTTACAGAAACTAAAATATCAGCTCAACACACTATACTCCATTTCTTAAATACAAAAGATTTTACATATTTCTAGGCTAACTCTGAGACCTCTGCAGAGGGTACCTGTATTATGATTAACAATATAATTAAACTACATATACACAATATTCTTACATATCTAGGAGGATCTATTGCTATCGACCTCTTCTTCAAAAACAATTTTAAATTCTGTATTATATCTGTGTACTTATCAAGCACAAACTCAGTAACTAGACAAGTAATACAAAATAAAGTTATCCACTAGATCCAGGATGCTTTATTTACTAACTTACTTCCTATTATTATAAGAGACTTTAACTCAAATACAGAATACCAAGCTCTTCATTTTGCTAAAACTAAACTACTTTCTTATTTGCAAAGCCAAAATATGTATGACTTAGCAGATTATATATTAACTAATCAACATACTTAGCAAAGTAGTCATTTTAGTAGCCGAATAGACTACATATAAACATATTATTCTACTATTCTATATTTTCTAAACTTTATACTCATAGATTCTGAAACTATATCAAATAGTGATCACCAAATTCTCATGTCATCTTGGTCTTTTCCTTTTACTTTCCAAAACAAAACCAGATACAAAACCAATATCTGATATAGAATATTCAACTACAAATCTATGAATTCTGAATTGTGTGAAGACTTTGCAAATTCAGTTTCTTCAAATCTAAATACTAACAAAATATCTATAGATTTAATTCAAACAGAATCATTAGAAAAGAGCTGGTATAAATTACAAGTCAGTATTTCTAAGACTGCTCTTACAAATATCCCAAACAAAAGATTCAAAGCTTTTAATTTCCAACACCAACATACTTTCAAAGCTACTGACTTATACCAAGATCTTAAGACTCTAAGAAATATAATTCAAACTATTGTTATAAAATGAGTTTCAATTATTTTATCTTATTATTTTATTTTATTATTTTATTATTAGTATTTTTATAAATAGTTAGTTTCTTGAATGTACTTTATTATCGCTTTTACAGATAACTTATTAGCTAAGAATAGATTTAAGTAGCACTATTAGACTCAGATCGAGTAGACCTTTCAAATAAGCTATAAATTATATTTGTAGGACAGATAGTTATTGAGTTACCTTAGGAATAACTTTAGTGTAACTTACAATTCTTACAATTCTTACAATTCTTACAATTCTTACAATTCTTACTATCAATGTAAAAGCTATATAAACCCACCCTTTTCCCTTTGCCCCAACTTAGGTTTTACCTCTGCAATCTCCTTAATATTGGAATTTTCTTAGCACAGAAACTAATAGATAGTCTTGTATTATTGATATTGTATTCTAAATAAAGTATAATCTTTGCTCTTTTATTAACTTTGTAATGAATTGCCACAGTGAAGTAATATTCTACTTGGACACCATTGAGAGCCCCTCTTCGATGTCTTATGTTACTTGTGTTGAATCAAGAAGGCCGACACTTGTAATATTTTGGTGTCTTTTGGCGGAAAAACAAAGAAACACTTCTGGAAGGATAATTAATTAAAGAAATTTTAAAGAAGCCCTAAAGAAACCTTTCTTAAAATTAAGAAAATCTCTCTTTTCCCCTTTGACGATCCCTAAAGAAGCCTCTCTTAGAAACCAAGAAGCCTCTCTATCATCCTTTGCTAATCACGATCTATGTCACATCTGGTCTATGTTACACAAACACTGAAAAAGAGATCTACGACTTCTAGAATAAATCTACATCACACTGTAGCATGAAAAGAGAAAAATTGCCCTATATTGCCCCAGACCAAGGAAGATCTATTTCACATTACACAGACTTTTCAAAGTTGAATTTAGACCCAGACTATACCTATTTGATTATAACTTAAAGCTAGCAGCTTACTGTGACCCCCAGGTTAGGAATACCTGAAAGACAAGTACCCCATGAGCCAAACTTGTAGGCATAAGGACTCTAATCAGCTAGTAGCTTACTGCAACTCCCAGGTTAGGAACACCTGAAGGACGAGTGCCTTACGAGCTAAACTTGTAGATGTAATGACTCTAATTAAAGCTAGCAACTTATTGCAACCTCCAGGAATAGAAATACCTAAAAGATGAGTACCCCATGAGCCAAAGCATAAGCATAAGGACTCTAATAGCTAGCAGCTTACTGTGAACCTTAACATAGAAACGTTAAGTGCAGATTACCCATGAGCCAAACGAGTAGGCGTAAGTAATCCCAAATCCTAATCCGTAGTCTCAGATACCTCATGACCCAAAGTGTAGAAGTAAGATATCTTATCACCCAACATATATGAACAGAGCATATCAGATACATATAGAAAGAATACAAGCACATGATTCATAACATCAGAATACAAGTTAAGCATATACAGTACTTCAAACTCTAGACCCAGATTTATCCTGTCAGCTGTGCTATCTAGAAACAAACCTTCACTGATCATATCGCAACTTTTGGAATTAGTATAAATAAACTTATCACGCCTTATCCTATTCTCAACAAACTGCAACTGCGCATTTAAAATTAACTAATAGCTCTACTTACTCTAAAGCTAAAGCAGCAGCATATGATATAATATTTAGTTGCCGATATAATACCTCTATAGAAAACCTAAAAACATTGTTTTTTTTTTTTTTTTTTTTTTTCCTTTGACAGTCACGTCATTAACTTTATTAAGTTTCTAACTACGGCCTTAGCCAAGTTACATGATTTAATAATCTACTTAACTTCCTAAGTTTGACATCACCCAGCTGCTAC
>CAJVPM010000291.1:0-19567 GCA_910592325.1 Scutellospora calospora | reverse complement strand
CTACAAAGTTTAAGTTGCTTAGGAGTTGGTATTGGTTAATAGTTTGGTTAAAACATTTAGTAAAGATTTTTGTTAAAAGATTGGATTGAAAGAATATTTATGCAAAATTTGCAAATTTTGAGTAGTAAAAGTATATGTTTTTAAGAGAAAAAGATAGGAAAGCAGAAGTATTTAATATTGAATTAGATTTCTAGTTTGTTGGTACCATGTTTGGCTAGAGAGTTAGCTATATTATAGAAGGAGTTTTTAGAATATGATTTAGTTTTGTAAGTAATATATTAAATATTTTTCTTTTTAATTAGGTAGTTGAGTATGTGGATAGTATTATAGTTGTTGGTTTTAGTTTGGGTAGAGTAGTCATAAGGTAAGTTGTAGTTGAGTATTTGGATTGTAGAAAAATTGTCTAGATGTAAGTAGATTTTCTAATTATTTGGAAATGTAAGTAATAGATATATAAAAACAGAGAGTTCTACTCTTATTAAATTCAAAGCTGATGAAATAGATGCATTAAATTTGATTTGAATATTGTTTTGGAGTATCTAAGCAATACCTATTTTGATATTCAGTATTTGAGAAATTTAATTAATATATCTGTATAAAAATGAAGATTGCTAGAGTCAAAAAAGTGAATTTGTTTATAGAAGTTTATGAGTTATGATTGATAAGTTAAGTTAATAATTGAATTTTGAATAAGAGATATTTCTGATAAGGAGATTATTATTTCTGAGTTGTATTTGGTTAAGGTTTGAATAATAAGTATTGAACTTTGTAGAATGCTTGTAGTTTTTGTTAGTTAATACTAAGTTTAAATTGGTATTGTTCTTTTTGAGTTTTGTATTTGATATTAATTAATTGTTTGTAGTTAATTTGAAGTTTTGTATTTGTAAGTAAAATAGTTATTGAGTTTAAGTTTAAGTAAAAAGTTTAATAAGTTTGAAATAGAGTTTGGTAGGTGAGTAGTTAATAATTTTGCTAATTTTGAAATTAGTTAGTATAATATAGAGTGACTGATAGTTTTTTGTTAGGATTTTTAAATATGATTAGATTAAGTATATTTAGGAAAAGGTTTATAGATTTGAGGTTTAGTTGTAGCTATATTTGTAGTATTAGTAGTGTTGCTACTTGGTTTGCTATTTGGTTATACTACTTAGGAGTTGATCTATATTTTAGAGGTCTATTAGTTCTAAGAAAAATATTTTTTCATGATAGAAGATATTAGTTATCTGCTATAAGTAGTTGTTCAAAGAAGAGAATTTGATTGTTTCTAAGACTTTAAGTTGTTGAGGTGTTAGGATTGTAGAGAAAGTTGTAGATGGAGTTTAGTTAGTTAGAAGATATATAATTTTGTAAATTTTTGAGTGAAAAGTTATTAATTGAGATATTATTTTTGTATAAAGATATAAGTTGGTTAATTATTGTAAAGTTTAGAGTTTTCCTTTGATTTGAGAGAATAATCTTTTTTGTTAGTATAGACTACCAGATCTTAGTTAGCTATTCTTTGATTTAAGATATTGTAATTTGAGTTAGAAGTAGATTAGAATTGAGACATTTGTTGATATTACTACTATTAGTTAGTAAAAGTAATTTATTTAGTGTTAATATATTGAGTAGATGAGAGTTTGTGAGGATATTATTATTTGTATTAATGAATAAATACAACATATATTTGATATTTTTGGTGAGAGTACTTAAAAGTTAGTTTATTTTTTTTAGTAAGAGGGAGCAAATTTGAAGAAGATATTCAATTGCTAGTGAAAGGAAAGTATTAAATAATCTTAAGATATGTATTAGATAGAGTTTTTTGAATCAGATAAGATAAGTAAATTAGTTTATTTTGTTAGTAATAATATTAATTGTAGGTTTGGCTGAGCCATTCCTGTTGAGAAAGATACCTAAGTATTTTATAGTATTATTTTGTTTTTAGAGTAAAATTTGTTAGTTTTTAAATATTAAAGAGTTTGATAATATATTTTGTTATGAAGTTTTAGATTTGAATATATGAATAAAGTCTGATTTAAGAGGGTTTATTTAGATGTTGTTCAGTTAGTAAAGTTCTGAGACATTATATAGAATCTCTTGGAGATTTTCTTTTAATTCATAATACTAAACTATGTTATCTATAAATGCAAGTAGAAGAATTGTAATAGTCATTAGTTAAGTAGGAATAATATACTTAAGTGAAGATTTAGTAGAGATTTTGAGGAATTTGGATTTGTGTTTTGTATTAATATAGCTAAGAATAGAATCATAGTAGATTTTCCATAGTAATAGAAAGAAAGTTTCATCTTATTCTATATCTAAATATAAGGTAATAGGATTTGTAAAGCTATATGCTATAATTACTTTGGCTTTTCTGTTATTATATAAAAATTGAATAAAGTTAAATGCATTTTGAGAGATTCCAATTCTTTTGTAAGCATCTATAAGACATTTTATATTAATTTTGTCAAAAGCCTTAGACATATCTTGAAATAGTATCTATACTTCTTTATTGTTTGATTTGTAGTGTTCAATAATATTTAGAAGAATTTGTATAGAAGTATATATTGAGTAGTTTTTTGTAGCTACAAAGTTTAAGTTGCTTAGGAGTTGGTATTGGTTAATAGTTTGGTTAAAACATTTAGTAAAGATTTTTGTTAAACATTTTTTGATAGACTCAATTAAGGAGATTAGTCATACTTAGTCTAGAGTGAAGTCCTAAGAAGATTTCTTTGGAATTAAAAAGAGGTTTGAGTTTTTCATTCTGTTAGAGTATTTTGTAAAGAAAGATATTTAGAAAGAAATAAGTGAATAATAATTTAACCTTTAGAGTTAAGCATTTTATATATTCATAGTTAGATTCTGATAGGCTAGCTGCTTTATTATTTGGGAGTTCTTTTAGTATTTCTGACCATTCATTTGATGTAATTTCTGAAAGAAGGTTTTGAAAGAAGTGTTCATTTTTTAGGTAAGGTTTGTAAAGCTTATAGAAGGAGAGTTCAAGTCTATTAAGCTATATAAAAGTTCCTTAAAGTATTTTTAAAAGTAGTCACTAAGAACTGATTTGATTTCTGTATATTGAGTAGTTAGAATGTTGTTAGAAAGAAGTTAGTTTAAGTTTATATTATTGTTTAATTTCTCAAGGATATTATAAAAAAAAAGTTTAGAGTTTTGAGTAAAATTATTATTTCTTTTCTGCAATTTGTTTTGAATTTCTAAGAGAGTTTGATCTTTTTTTTCCTTTTGTATTATGTTTTTTAGATTTTTGATTTCACTATTGAGAAGTATAGGAATAGTATTTGAGTTTAGATTTGTATTTATAAAGAGTTGGTATGAGTATGGGAGGAGAGTATTATTTGAATATTTTTTTGAATAGAGGTTGTAAGATAATGTGATGTCTAAGTTGAAAAAGAAAGATTTTTTGATAGAGGTAATATTTTTGAGTTGATTATAGAGAGAAGATAAGAAGAGTTTTAGTTGTTTGTAAAAGTTTGAGTTGGTTTTATTTTTTTGAAAGAAATATATTTAAAAGCTACTTTGTTGATTGTTTTTTCTATTTGTTTCTATATATTGTTTAAATTATCATTATTTGTTATTTTAGAAATAGGAATTAGGAGTTTGTAGAGGTTTTGTTCTGTGTATTGTTGATATTTTTTGATATGAGCTATTTGTACTAAGTTCTATTTAAATATAGTATATATATAGAGCACTGTATATATAATTTTGTTAGTTATTATTGTTGTTTCTAGTGAGATAATTGAGTGGTCTGAAGTAGAGAATAGGTTTGAAAAAATATCTGTATAATCAAGAAGAATAATATAGATATTAGTTCAAATTTGATCAATTCTACTAGTACTATTATTGTGAGTATATATGAATTTTGTAGAAGAGAGGTGGAAGAGTCAAAATATATCTTTAAAGTTGTGATGTTTAAAGTTTTTGAGAAGTTGGTTTTCTGGGATATTGTATTTTTTTTGTAGTAGTCTATCAATTTTGGGGTTTAGAGTACTATTTTGATCACCTATGATTATGATTTTATATTAAGAAGATTAGAGAATTAAATTAAGATATGTTAGGATTTTTTTACAGAGAAGTTTCTTCTCTTGTGTAAGAAAGTAAATTTGAATAAGTTTAATTAAGCTATTTTTAAAGAATAGATCTATTTCTATTAAGAAAATTTTGAAGATTTAAATTTTTTCTATATATTTTGTAATATATTTGTAGATTATAATACCTACATCACCTTGTCTATAATTATATGATGTTTATAGTTTTTGGTAGTTAGTAAGGTTTTTAGATATTGTTGAGCATTTGGCTTTTTTAAAGTTGAGGTAGGTTTTAGAAATTCCAAATATGTTAATTTGATTTTCTAAGATATAGTCAATAAGACTGAGTTGTTTGTAGTCTTCTAATAAACTATTAGTATTGAAAGAGTGAATTATTAGTAAGTGAGCTTGTATTTATTGATCTGAAGAAAGTGAGTTTGAGGTTAGAGAGTTGTTAAGAGGAAAGTTGTAGTTAGATTAAAAGAAGATATTAGTATTAATCTGTAGGTTTTGATTTTTGCGTAGATAAGTAGATTGTCAAATTTGTGATAATGTAGTGATATAAGTAAATTATAGTTAGATAAGAGTGGTTCATTTATGTTAGTATAAATATAGGTTTCTGTTTTGTGCTTGTTAATTGAGATTTTGAGTAGGTATGAAAAAGATAAGTTTTGAAGATATTTTAGAAAGATCTCTAAGGTTATATTTTAGTTTATTTGAGGCAGATTATAGTTTAGTAAGAAGAGATTAAAACAAGTAATTTCTTCAGTATGAGATAAAATATTGGTAACTGAAAGAAGAGGTTTAATTTCTGTAGAATCACTCACTATATACTTAGTTTTCATGTTGTATAAGAGTCTAAAGCCTGTTCTGTATATTGTGTCTAATTATTATAAAATTGGTCTTCCATATAAATAAACTTATTCACCTATTTACTTACTATATTCTCTTCTAAAAATAGCTCACAATAAGTAAAGAATATTATTATTATAGAAGTAGCAGTTGTATTAATATACTCTACAGAAGAGTTTATTGAAAATGAGTATAAGATGTTATTATATAGATATTTGAATTGAGTTTTTTAGCATAAGTTTGTTTAGTATTTTTGTTTTTAGTTAAGAGTAAGGATAGTATATTAAATAGAATATCCTTATTAATAGTAGAAGTATTGAATTGAATATTAAATTTTTCAAAAATAATTTTTTTTGCTTGAGAGTAGAATTTGTCTCTATGTTTAGCAGAAATTTGTGTAATAGAGAGTTTTGGTTGTTGAAATAAGTGAAGGTATATTAAAATTCTAGCAAGATGATATATGTTAATAGGTTTAGAAGTGATTTTTTAGATTATTTGATAATAGTTAAGAGTAAAAATTTCTTTATTTATAGCTACAGCTATAAGAAAAGCTTTAAGATAGGTATAGAAATAGTAAGTGCATCTTTGGATACTAGTTGCAGTATTGTTTTGTTTAACAAATTCTTGTTTAGCTAAGTTAGCCAGTTTGCAAAATAGAGTAATTGGTATAGAGATTTGAAATAATGCTTTATTTGGTTAGTCTTTTTGGAATTGTTCACAGTCAAGTTTAGAATATATCTATTCAACTCTGTTTTTCAGAGAGTTAGAAGATTTGGTTATTAGAAATTTAGTAAAAGATTAGTCAAAGAAGAAGGTTGAGATATTTTTAAAAATATATTCTGTGTCAGTAGACAAGATATTGTAGTCTGTGCTAGTATATATGTTGTTATAAGTGGCATAGCTTTCTCAATATACTACAAGTAACATAAGACACGGAAGGAGAACTCCTAATAGTGTTAAAGTGGAATGTTACATCACTGAAGTAGTTCATTTAAAGAAAGCATTTTTGTTAAGGCCAAGGTATACTTTATTAAGATTTAATAGAGGACTTTAGACTTTATTGAGTACTGTATTATTTTAGAACTATACAAAACTATATAGAACTTTATTAGAGAACTGTAAAGAACTACAGAACTACTTTACAAGAGAGGGGAAAAGCTAGGGTTTATATATCTTTTTTCTAAACATCCTCAAACATAGTTAAATATCATCAAATGTAGCTAAATATTATCAATTGTAGTTAAATATCATCAAATATAGTTAAACATCATCAAATGTCATCAAACGTAGATATTACTCAAAATATAAATCCTAAGGTAACTCAAGAACTACATATGCTACAGATATGATTTATAGCTTATTTTGAAGGTCTAATCGAGCTACATCGAATGGTATAACCTAATTCTATTTTTAGCTATTAAGAATTCGAAAGAAATACTAATATATAAATCTAAATATCAAATATAATATAATAATAAATAATTAAGAAAATATGCTAAAGTTTATTTGATAACAATGTGAATATAAAAAAGAGCAGCTTTGGTATATAAGATTGTATGTTCATAAAGAGAATTAATCAAAGTTATTTTAAAGTTATTAGAAAGAAGTTTTTTGTAAGCCTTTGCAAAGTTGAGTGCAATTTCATATTTGATATAGTTGTAGATTTTAGTTTGGTCTATTAAGGAAATTAAAGTTTGTAGATTTTAAAGAAGGGTTCAAACTATTTATCAAAATCTTCTTTATATTTTTTGAGTAAAAAAATTCTAAAAGTTTCTATAAATTGTTGTTTAAGAATATTGAGAAAGATATTAATATTAAATTTGCTATTATATTGTATTTAGAAAAGAGGTTAGTAAATTTTATCTTCATAGATGAAATAATATAATTAGAATCTTTTAGGTTTAATGCTAAGATCCTCAAAAAATTTGTTAGCATAGATAGTTTTGTAATTATCATGAAGAAATAGATAGATTCTAGCAAGATTAATAACAAATAAATTATGGTTTTGAATAGTATAAGAAGGAATTGTGTTGTAGAATAATAAGATTTTTTAGTAGTTTAGTTTAGTAAAAAGAATTGTTGTAAATTTAAATAATAATAATTTAAAAGTTAAGAGAATAATATCTAATAGAATTGTAGTTGCTTTGTCGATATTTGGGTTAGCATTAAAGATTAGGTTTGTAAAGAAGTTAAGACATTATCTTGCTATTAATTTAATAAAGTATTTAAAGTTACTTTTAGAAGTAGAAGTTTCTCCAGCTGCTGGCTTACGAATTTTTCTTAGTATAAAGTTAATAAGATTTGGTTTTAGAAAGTTGAAAAGCTTAATTAAGATTTGTATATTAAGTTAAGTATATTGTTCTATTTCTTTAGTTATAGCAAAAGTTTTGAACTAATTGAGATCATTTGAAGTATCTCTTTTGAGTAGAGATTTTTTAGTAAGTTAGCTAAGAGCAGATTTGAGTAGAGTTTTCTTTTGGTCAGCAGATATAAGACTAAATTTCATAAAATAATAGATGTTTTGTTGAGTTGGTATTAGAGGTTTAGATTAAGGAAGTAGTTTGATTTGAATGTTATTAACATATTCTAAGTGAATTAGAAAGCCTTTGAAAACAGTTTCAGCTTGAAGAGAGTGTTTTTTATTTGAAAGAAAAATATAGGAAGATTTTTTTTGTAACAGACTAGACATGTATAAATGTGATGAGAATAAGCTGTAATAGAAATTTGTTAGCTAAGAGGATTTAAGTTTGTAGAGGATGTAATAGTATTTTTAGTATCATAGTTAAATAGAAAGAGAGGTAACAAAGTTGTATTTTGTTTGATTAGTGATTTAGAAATTTGGTCTTAAAGTTTTTAAAATTGTTTAGATATAATATCTATAGGAGTAGGAGTATTAGAGCTTGGTGTAAGAGTACTAGATCTGGGGGTTCTCAAAGTATACTAATTAGAGGTGAAGCAAGTATAATATTTGTTGCAGAGACAATTAGTTAGAGAAGGTTAAAGTAGTATATAAAAGAAGTGAAGTTGTTTAGCTAGTATGCATTAAGAAAAGTTAAATGCAAAGGGCATTAGTTTGAGTTGTGTGAGATTTTGTTTGTATGTGACTATGCTATATCTATTATTTTACTTAGATAAAAAGTAGTTTAAGTTGAAAAAATTAGATTTGTATTGAATAATAGTAGATATATTAATAAGCTAATATGTTTGTTTTAAAACTTAGTATATAAAGTTTTAAAAAGTTTAATAATATCATATTTGATTAAGAATGAAGAAGCTTCTCAACAAGATATAGTTTAGTTTGCATAATATAATACTAGTTGTATAATCTACAAGATAGCTATTGTGGCTTGTAGCTAGTATAGCTAGTATAGTACAAAGCCTAATATATGCTATCAAGCTAAAAATAGTAAGATTTTATATTATGTTATACTAATTTAGAATTAATACAAATATATAAGTAATTAATTTATGTTTAATTAAAATTAGTTTAAAAGGGAAGTTTTGGTAATTGGTGTTATTTTTGGATAAACCAATAGATTTTGGTTAGTTTGTCATGTGATTAGATTCTAGGTTTGAAGAGAAAAGGGCAAAAGAATTTTTATTTTTTAGATTTTTTAGAAAAAAATCTTTAACAGGTTTTTCTTTAATAATTTGATGAGTTTGTTTCTGTTTTTTGTAAAATTTATATGTATATGGAGCTGAAAGTGAGCTAAACAAAACTTATTTAATAGCTAAGAGTTGTTATCTTAATAAAATTTGAAGAAAATAATAAAATTGTTTAATTAATTATTTAAGTAAATATCTCTATGAGTTTGGGTCTGAGTGATATAAAATTAAACTACTCTGAAGCAGAATTTTGTGTAGAACAATTTTGCTTAGTAGCCTAAAGGCAGTTTACTTAATAAAATATTTAGATATAAATAAATGTTTTTGAGAAGTTTTGGTACAAGTAATCTACAGAAAAAGTTAATGATTTGCATTTAACAACCCTTTTTATAACTGCTTTTTTGTAATGTTATTGAATTATTTTGTTAGATATATGTTTTTTTAGCTAGGATTATAATCACATATTATTGTTAATTAGTAAATAGTAAAAGATATTATCATATGAATCAAATATGAAATCAGTAGTAATAGATATATTTAAAATTAACTTTTTGTTAGAGGAGATTAATTTCTTTTTATTTTGCAAAAAAGCTGGCTTTATCATTTTTCTCATCTGCTTATTTTGTAGTATTTAGTAATAAGTTTATTGTTTGGCAATAAGTTTATTCATTTTACTGAACTGATAATTAGCTTACAAACAAATTTATTTCATAAGCAATTAAGTCACAAACAAGTTTATTTTGTAGACAGTTTATTTTACTAATAAAGTAATTTAGTTATTGTCATTAGGATTATATTTAGAATTATAATTAAGATAGTGCAAATTATGAAAAACTTGTCATGAAAATAAGCTGTTAGTAAAAAAAACTGTCTGTTTAATAAAATTATCTGTGAATTAATTATGAGCAAAATAAGCATATCTAAATTAATTGATAATAAATTGCTGATGAACTAGATTGCTAGCAAGATTATAATGATCCTTTAGCAACAGGTTTTTTATATAAAGTATATTAGTAAAGTTAGGTTTCATAACTGAAGTAGCAGTACAACTTTTTTTTTTGCTCTTGCTTTTTATAACATTTAGACTTCATAGCTACATGAATTTGTTTTTATAATAATTAGACTTTGTGACTGCAATAAAAATGCAAGAACCTTATTTATTAGACTCTATAGTTATAATAATAACGCAAAAACCTTGTTTTTGTAGCAATTAAACTCTGAGGGTGCTATAGCAGTGGTAAAGGAACTTACTAGTTAAGCTTTGTAGATATATTAGTAGTGTGAGAACTTTATGTTTAGGCATCATAGCTATAGTAGTAGCACAAGCACCTTTGTTAATTGGGTTGCAGAATCTGCAGCTACATAAAACATCAGTAAAAGATAAAATAAACAATATCTACTTTATATCATGAAACTAATTCTCTTTGTAACTATATAAAAATTTAAATGGCTTCCTCTTTATACTTAAGAGTTATAGAAAAATTTGAATTGTGTTATGAGTGTTCTAAGAGAAAACCTCAAACCGAATTTAAATTTATTATTTATTATTTACTAGTATTAACCATGATCTGAAACATACATGATATGTACTGAATTTATATATATCCCTGATTAGAGTTAAAAATAATAAATTTGAATTTCTAGTTTAAAGTTTTTTTTTGGCAGTAATTATGAAATATCTTTGATTAAATCTAATTACATTACGTTCCTGGGTTTAGCGCGACTATGTCGTAATCAATGATTATCAATTTATCTATATGATATGATACGATACAGTAGCTACTACGTATAGATACTATAAAAATGGCAGGTGTAGATCATTCCTTTTATATAATTACAAGGAAATGATCTCGATGTACCACAAATCACAAATAGCAAAAACATTACCACGACAAAATCTGATCCCAACAAAAATTGTATAGCGTTAACTTTTTTTTTTTTTTAAAAAAAAAATTTATTATGTACTCTCATATTTCTGTTTAGCAAGTTCCATCAATTCTGCAAATTCTCCACTGTTTTCACACATTCCTCTAAATATCCCATCAGGTTTTTGCAGCAGTAAGTATGGAGCATCAAATTCGACCACATTTCCAGCATCTAGTTTTGAAAAAAAAAATATCATTATTTCTAAAAGTAATTTTAAGGCTCTTTTTGTTTTTCTTCGAAAAATACATACCCATTACCATAACTCTATCATAATCTGCGACAGTTCGCAACCTATGCGCAATAGTGATAACAGTACTATCCTTAAACTCTTTCCTAATTGTAGTCTGTATTAAATAATCAGTCTTGAAGTCTATACTTGCAGTAGCTTCATCCATTATTATTAATTTGGAATGACGAACTAGTGCTCGGGCCATTGCAATCAATTGTTGTTGACCTTGAGAAAAATTGGCACCATTTTCTTTTACAGGTGAGTCAAGCGTTATTGGTTCTTGCTGGCTATTTTTCTGGTCTGAAAGAATATCTTCAATTTCTCCTTTTTCAGAAGTAGGGTGGCCTGTGGCAGAATCAGTAACTAAGTGTGCACGACAAAGCGCGTTCCATAAGTCTAGATCACTATGCACTTTAAATGGATCTAAGTTGCTTCTATTTTTATTTTTTTTAAAAAAAAAAAAATAAAGAGAATCGATAATTAAGTTTAATGAAAAGCCTTTATTATAAATATGCAGAATTGGGATCTTGTTTACCTTATAGTACCATTGAATAATACGGGATCCTGGGGTATGATAGTAAGATTTCTTCGAAGATCTTTTAACCCAATAGTACTGATATCAATATCATCAACTGTAATACTTCCAGAAGTTGCTTCAATAAATCTAAAAAATGATGTTGCCAAAGTTGATTTTCCACATCCTATTGTTAAAAAGGAAAAGTTAACATCCGTCTCGAATCTAAATAATTCTTAAATTGGGTTAAAAATTTACCAGTTCGACCAACAATTCCAATCTTTTCAGCAGCAATAATATCAAATGAAACGCCTTTCAACACTAAAGGGCTGTCAGGTCCATATTTGATTTCTAAATCTTTAACATGAACTTCTCCACGATTTGGCCATCCAGATGGTGGTCTCTTATCTGGTATTATATTATCGGCTTCTAATTCTAAATTTTCGCTGTAGTAGACTAAACGTTCCACTGAGTTCATATTTGCTTCCTATTATGTGACAATGAGAAATTAGACTTTTCAATATTACAACAATTATACAATAATAATAATTTATTATTTAACTCACGACTTCAGCAAATTGTCTAATACACCAATTAAAAGTTCCAGAAATTGCAAGCGCATAAGCCAGTACTACTCCGGTGATTGAAGGAATAATACTAAATCTAAATATAATTGCAAATAAACTTGCAAAAAATACTAAGGTATTTGCGATGCTATCAAGACGGACTGAAAGCCATCGTTGGATACATAATATGAGAAAGTATGCTCTATTTTCGATATCTAAGGATTTTTCGTTATTTCTATATATATATATTTAAATAAAAAATAAAGATTATTCACTATTATATTAAAACATATAATTATAATGCATAAAATTTAAAAAACCTCAAAAATCTTTGTTGTTCACGATAAGCGCGAATAGTCGGCAGTCCTGTAAGTGTCTCAGAAAAATGAGCATATAGCGAAGATCTCAATACAGAATCAAGACCTGTAACATAAGAATAATAAAAAAAAATTCAGATTTTTATTAAATCTATAATAATGACAAAAATCTATAATAATGACAATTACGTTTTAATTCACGATTAGACGATCGATAATAAAGAGCCGCTAGATAATAAAGAAAGATCAAAAGAACCAACGGAATAAAGAACCATACAAACACCACACTGATCAGAATAAATGTTCCAACAAGTGCTGCAAATGTATCAGCAAACATTCGATAAGATTCAGAAAGCAAGCTGTCACATGTATCAACGTCTTTACTGAATCTAATCATTATATAAATTTGGATTAGAAATATTAAAAATAGGATATTTAACGGTAAGTTAGACATGACAACTACCGATTAATAATTCTTCCTAAAGGTGTGGTATCAAAGAAACTTATTGGCGCCCTTAATACACGTTTAATCGCGTCACTATGTAATTTCCTTGCTGCTTTAACACCTCTGTCGGAAAATACGACACCGCACAAAACACCAAAAATTCCTTGGGCGACTCCCCATGCGCAGTAAACACCCATCTATCAATGCAAATTCACATTAATAAATAATTCAAATTTGATTCGAAGTATAATTTAAAAATTTCATGAAATTTAAAGATATTTACATAAAATCCTACAGATAAGTTAAATGTGCCGTTGGACCAAAAAGAAAGCCACAAATTATTTCTAAAAAGCAAGATTTTTAATTATTTATTTGATCAATTACAGTATATATGTAATACAATCCAAATGTCGATAATATACCCAATATTTGTTCCTTGCATCATAATAAGCAAGAAAAGCATGAGAGGTATCAATAAAAATCCACCCGCATTTCTAATATATGTAAAATATATTGAATTATCCACTGCTCCCGTTTGTCGTTCTTCTTTCGTCATTAATCCTTTGGACAGAAAAACTTTATCATCTTTGTCTTTCTCTTTTTCGTCTGGTTTTACCTCTTCATATTCTTCTTTTTCATCACCACCTTCTGTTTCGCCGTATTCAGCAATCAATTTTGAAAAGGCTTTACCATTTTTAATTAATTCCTCATAAGTTCCTTGCTCTGCTATTTTACCATCTTCCATACATATTATGTAATCGACTTGTGGTAGATAATGTAAATGATGCGTGACAAGTACCCGCGTCTTTTTGGCAAGTGCACCTTGAATACAATTTGTGAATAAGTACCTTCCAACGTGTGCGTCAACTGCAGATAATGGATCGTCTAATAACACGATTTCGGCATCATAATATACAGCTCTTGCGATGTTGACGCGTTGTTTTTGTCTGAAAAAAAAAAAGCAATAAATTTTTTTTAAAAAAATAATATATATATATATATATAATTATTACAAATAATTACATACCCCCCAGATAAATTAATCCCTTTTTCACCAATTTCGGTCATGTCACCAGCAGGCAGAATTTTTAGATCCGGTTCTAGGCAACAATCCTTAATCACTTGTTTATACTTTTCTTCATCAAACGGCAATCCAAAAGTAATATTGTCCCTGAGAGTAGCATTTTGAATCCATGCAGTTTGGGGACAATATCCGACTTTTCCGCCAAATATGATTTCACCTTTAATTCTTTTCATTTCACCGACCAGAGCAGATAATAGTGAAGTTTTTCCGGAACCTACAGTACCAATAATTGCAACCAACGTTCCACGAGGTATAGTAAAATTAATATCACAAAGGTGAGATTTTGGAGAAAATGGTTGAATATTTTCAAGTTTTTCCGGCGAATCAGCCGGAGTAAAAGTTGTAGAAGTGCCTGAAATCTCATCAGTCGGGGTTGGGGCTTTTTCATTAGAAATAACTTTAAATGGGTCACTTTCGTGATTGTCACTTTTTTTATTATTTTTTTTTGACTTTTTTTCTTTCTTATTTTTTTTTGTTTTATTAATGATTTCTTCTGGTGGGGCACTCTCCCAGATAAACTCTCCATCAGTAAGCCTAATGGCGCTTTTTTCGTTCGGATCTATATCAGGTAAAATTGATAATTCATCCGCCTGCAAAAATTCGCTTATTCGGTTAGCTGAAACATAGGCATCAGTGCTGGAAGCTAAAACCATTGGTAAGAACATTAAAGGTAATCGGAGAATGTTGAATAATGCCAACGAAGAAAATACGATGCCGGGTTCGAGTGTGCCTCCTGTCAATGAATACGTTATAAATGATAGGATAGTAGCAAATACTAGAAAGACCTAAAAGAAAATCAAGCATAAATAGGATTAAATAAGTACAACATTTTAAAAAATTTAAAAAATGTGTAAAAAATATATAATACTGTATTTATATATGATATATATATATATATAAGAAAATTACCATTGCAAAACCAGTAATAGTAGCTCTCATAATTAACAAAAACCTAATTAAACTAATCTCTTTCTTTCTTAACTTATTAAGAGAATCCCAAAAACTATCTTCCCAGGCGTAATATTTAATAACCCTAATACCTAACAAAACTTCTTGAGTCAATTTCACGCGTTCATCTGTAATACCCGCAGCCTTAACCCTTGTACTTGCCAACAAAGATACAAACTTTCCTTGTAAAGGACTCACCACCACCAACAATGCAAAACCAGCTAATGCTGAAGGACCAATATTTAGTATTAATAAACTTAACGCTATACAAATTTGAATAGGGGCAGCCCAAAGTATGTGAAAATAACCGCATGCGAAATCTATACGTGTAGTATCGGTTGACATTAAATTTGTAATCTTTCCTGCAGTGAACAAGCTTCGAGCTTTGCCGCTTATGACTAAAGCTTTCTGATATATAGCATTTATAAGAATGGTGTGAGAGAGGAAACCGGTTTCCATGGAGTGATAAAAGAATTGATTTTGAAAAATAGTAGCACCCATTTGCATTAAGAACATGATAACGATTAATATGTAACCAAAATATGTGGGCGGTTGTTCATCATTTTGAATGTTGGCATAGTAGGCTTGAGTGACAAAGTTCAACAATGCCTATCAAGAATATTAAGAATTCATTAGACGCGCGTCAGGTAATCACGTGGAAAAATAAACATAATACAAGGTGAAACATACTTTTAAAAACAAAAGTGAAGTAACTTGTAACGTATCACTAAACCATCTATAAAACCCTCCTAGCCAAAATTTAGCCCACAAAACTCTATTTAAAACTTTTAACAATGAAGGTTTCTTTCCCAACTTAATTTTTTGCATTTCTTTCTGCCACTCGACTTCGAATTCATCTGTAAGTTGTCTAGCCAATCTCGCATCATTCAACACGTATAGATCATCTTTTTCTAATGGACGTTTATAACCTAATCTCATGATACCATTGACCCACCAAAATGTTAGTGATGAAAATATGTTGACATTTGGTTCAGGGACTTCAAGGTTTGAGCTTGGGCGAGGAGGAGTTTTTGATTTTCCAAATATCATGATTGTAGAAATTATCACAGAATTCCCAATTAAAAATATTTTAATTTACATTGTTAATAATATACAATAAATGATTTATATATATAAAAATGTGCATAATATTATTTCTATTAAAATCGAATATTATAGAATAAAACATAAATCGTAAAAAACGCCAATAAATAATGCTAAAAATAAAAATAAAGAAACATTGACATTTTGACTTTATATATTTTAGAGTTCTAGTAAATGACCAATCGAATTAATAATCTGAAAAGAGTTTTAGTGGTTATTGTTGCAATTACATGATTATAATATAGAAGTAAAAAAGCCATAATTACAAAAATATAGAAGTAAAAAAGCCATGGTTACAAACTAAAAAATAACATTATATTACTTATCAAAAAAAAAAAAAAAAAAAAACAAAAACAAAAAAAAAAACAAACAAATTAGTACATTCATACAAGTATTTATAGAATTTAAGTTGCTAAACACAAAGTACGGTATCACTTTAATATATTACACGGGTGAAATTTACTCATCACTGATATAATGACTGAATTCTTAATTAAGTATTAATACTTTGTATAAAAGTTAACGAGTAATTCAAAAATGTTAACCGGTTCCCGGGAAATTTATATTGTTTATTACTGTACCACTATTTGGCAAAAAAAAACAAAATTTTTATATGTACTAAACAATTTGTGTTCTATATAGATGTAGATCGCTAAATTAGAATTTAATTTAACTGTTCGGATGATAACAAAATTTTACCGATAACGAGCTTAAAAAAAGGTTTGCGAGTCGGCCCTGACTTTTATTAAATCGATTTTCATATCAGTGTAAAATACAGTCTGACCTCTCTAAATGCAACCTCCCTAAATGCATATTCTATAAAAAAAGAAAAAAAACTTGTTCCATACTCATGATACATATAAATAACTTTTACTTCTCTAAAATGCAAGATTTTTAATATAGATCCCTTGGTTATGCATTTAGGGCAGTGTTGGCATTTGGACATAAAAATAATATGGAATATGGAAATAATAATGTTTTAATTGGACATCTTTGGACTATGTCCAAAACTAGTATAAAAAAAAAAAAAAAAAAAAATAGACAGTCCAACATGCCAGCACTGATTTAGAGAGGTCTGACTGTATATAAAATTATCCATCGAGTTTCAGTTAGGAGTGTACGATTTTAGAAATAAAATTCAATTGACCTGAAGGCAGAAAAGAAGCTCGTGAGAAAGAAGGCACAGAAATTGCTTTTTTAAGGGTTGGCTAAACGCGGTGCAGTTTTTTTTAAGGGAGTGCCTAAAGCCAGATGCCGTTTTTGCCTCGTCGGACTAACCTGGGACGATCAAACTTTACCATGCGAACGCACCTGGCTTCAGCCGTTTTTTTTTTTTTTTTTTTTTTTAGATAGTGTTACGAACTGGGGAGTTATCAAATATAGTTCAGGGTCGTAGCATAAAATTGTATTTATGTAGATTAAAAGAACACTAGGTAGTTGGTAATCTCATTATGACTTTCGAGGGTTATACCGTGGGCAGTGAAATCGATGAATCGATTAGTTGATCTAGTTGACAACTAATCGATTAAAAATTTTTGAGCCAACTAACAAATCGATTGAAAACTTTTTGCTAACTCAGATTAAAATACAAATTGAAAATCGATTAATCGTTAGTTACGTAACAATTAATCGTTTAAAAATGTTTGAATTCACTAATCGTGGGTTTTATGGTTGTAATCTACGCTTCTGTATGTAAATCGATACTATACAGTAACATGCATTAAAACCTGGTCGTTTTATCCCGAGACATCCATTGTATGATTATTACAAACCGATTAGTCAATTCTTAACTTGAGATTCCGACCGCGAACCGCAATTTATCCACTGTATCACCAACCTAAAACTCCTGCACACTAATAAAACTTTGCCTTGCGAAATTTTAATATGACCGCAGTTTCCTACTTTTAACTAACAACAAAAACCTTACCACAACCTATTAACGAAAATTTTTAACGGAACTTTAGGTTGGTAGCGTTATGGTCCTAGGAATATACATGTGTGCCTAAATTGCTCATCTTAATAAAAAAAATTATTACGGCATTTAGTCAGCCGAAATTAGTCTTTCATAGTTGTCAGAAATTAATTTTCATATTTGCGAAATTCATTGAACTCTTTTCATCAAAATACGTCGTGTAGTATAATTAATTCAGAGGGTTTCATATAAAAAATGTAACATGCCGAAATGTTTGTCGAAAACACTTTTTTCAGAAATAATTTAGGCGCACATCTATACGTACCTAGGAATCAACAGTCAACATAATCTGCGCAGGAATTCTATCTTTTGCGCAGTTTTACTCAGAAAAATATAGTATGGCGCAATATATTTATATATTCATATACGTAAAATTAGGAAATGATTTTTATTACTGTTACTATTGTAAATTGGGAGAGCAGACAACTTTGCACGGTTTAGCTCCAATAGTTAACAGGTACTGGGTTTAATGATCTAATTACAGCAATATCGGTGGGATATTAAATGTACTATAAATAAACTAATAACTTAAATGTGATCCAAATGTTGATCACAATACCAATAATAAAACAATCGTAACGTCCTAATAATGATTAACTCTATTAATAATCCTACTGGGTGTCGTTACTCGTGATAATTGAATCGTCTAATAATCTAAACAATGGCACTATTCGTAATGTTACTTCCTATATAACTCGTCAAGAATACGGCTCTTAATTACTCAGTGAAAGGTCTATTCGGCCTCAATGCTTACTTCCTTTATGTTAATTAAGAGGCCCAGCGTATTCTTTAATAAATAAATAGAAAAACGTAGTGAGGAATCGATTATTTAATTAGAAGTTTTTATATTTTTGGAACTTAAGGATTCGGGGTTTTTAAGGTAATAGTGATTTATTTTATTAATAGATAACTTAATTCGTAACTGGTAACTTGTTCTTTTTGGAAGGCAAAAAGGACTCCTATTTATACAAAATTCATTCTTGGGGGAAGATTATACTGATACTATTTAATTCACTTAATACCAAGATTATCCTTCTCGCTAGTGAGCAGTCGTGGTTAAGCCTCACGTAGTACAAAGCACACTGCTCACCTCTATGTTAATCGTTTTTACAAATTTATCATTATGGCTTAAACAATTAGCCCCAACTGCTCGCCCTAATGTTTACATTAACTGCTACCACGGTTCTTTTAACGTAAATAAGGGTACGAGCAGGACAAGAATATAAATAATAACTATTTACAGGAAGGAGAAATAAACAAAGTATAAAAAAAAAAATAAATAAAATAGAAAATAAATTTAACGAAATAAAACTAAAAAAATGTGATACGGAATGGGGTACCAATCTACAACCTAACATTATGTATCGTACCCGTTCAGGTTGTAATTTTAATTTCCATTCATTTGGCATAACAGGTTAATATGGGATGTCTCCAATTAAAACAGCCCATATTTACATTTTTAAAAAAAATGAGTTTTTATAAATTCATGTATATTTTGACATGATTGACATTTTTTAATTATAAATGAAAGTCGATTTGCATAATGAAAAATAGAGATAATGTAGAAGAATATAGAAGAAAGATTATACGAGGCCAAGCACATCACCCCATATAGTTTTTTTAATTTGCACATATATCAACAATCAATAGAAATTTGACTTAAGGAGTAAATCTTATCCGGTATCAAATCCTTATTCATTCTATGCATGTACGTATAAAATCACAAATTAAGAATTATAATGCAAACCACAAATTTTAATTTCTTCCAATTTAATATAAATTAATTACTCAAGTATATTGCGTCCCATAGCACAGTGAAAAGGTCTAAAGGGTTTTAGACGAATAAAAATTCCGATCATGCATTTCATTTTGGCCAATCATAAAAACAGTTACACGAATATCATATGAGGTGTGATCTATTAAAACAGCCCATTTTTACAATTTTTCAAAAATTTTTTTATTTGATTTTTGAATAGATA
>CAJVPM010000290.1:0-19572 GCA_910592325.1 Scutellospora calospora | reverse complement strand
AATATTTATATAATAAACATATTATTTGTTAAAAAAAAAGAACTTTAAATATTTTATAAAATATTAATAATAATAAATTTATTTGTTATTATAAATAATTATTATTATTAAAATAATTTTATTAGTCATATAAACAATTAACTCTTTCTGCTGATTATCTAAATTATTATGGAGCAAATATTTTTTAAATACAAAATAATTTATAACTCAAAGAAACCTAGCAAAATAGTAGTTATTAAATAGAAGTATGAGTTGTATAGCCTAGCATACTTTATATAAGAAGCAAAAAAATCTAGTAGGTGATAATACTATTATTTTGACCAAAAGTTTATATTATAGTATTTTAAAGAAAAAGAAAAAGAAAAAAAGTAGTAGAAAGGAAGAAGAAATAACAAATAGTGTTTTGTACTAGGCAAATACTTCAATATTCTTTTCTTTTATAACTAGTTTTTGTAAACAAGCTTCCTTATTCTTTAACTAATAAAACTGATATAATGATTATAACTTTTTTCATTTTGAAAAAAATGAAAATTCTGGTTTACTCCAACAAAAGATTTGTACTTATACTATTTTTTATTTTAGACAAGTTATATCTTGATTGTTTACAAGTTAATTAATATATATGAAGCTATTACAGATCTGCTTAGTAAATATAATAATAATTAATGAGAAGTTATACTAAGATTTATAGTATATATATTAGTACTATAAATAATTTTATTTTTTATATCTTAGTATAAGCTATAATAGTATATTCTATCTTAATTATCTTTTTTTTTGCTTTCTTTTTCTTCTTTTATTTTCTTTTTGTACTTTTTTTTTTCATATAAATATTAGTTTTTCTCATATTTTGTTACTTCTCCTTTTATTTTTTTTGTTATTTATTTTTTTTTTGTTAGTTAGTTGGAATACAAATTCTTCAGCTCAGGAAGCTAAAAGAAGAAGATTAGAGAATTAGATAATTTTGATAAAAATAGTATATAATAACCTTTGTTGATCAATTAAATATAACTTTGCTTAAACAAACTATTCTTTTGAAAAGAAAATTTGACTATTGCAGTTAGATCATATCTAGATATCATTTGATAGCTAAGTGAGTTCAGAATTATATAAAGAAAATATTTTATATAGCTAGCTTTGTTTAGTTTATATTTGTTATAATATTATTATATGTTTTCTCTTAATAAATGAAGAGCAAGATTGCTTAAGTTTCAAAAAAAAAAATAAAATAAAAAAAAATAATTTATTAGTTAAATATAAATTTATATATATATATATATTTTTTTTAAAAACTTAGGTAATCTTACTCTTTATTTTATTAGGCAAATATCTTAAGATATTTAGACAAATATATAAAAAGAAAAAAATTTTAGTTTAAGGTATACTTGCTTTGTTGCAATTCTGAATTTACTTAGCTATTCAAATAGTGCTCAAGTACGATTTGCTGTAGCAGCATAATTTTTTTCCTAAATTAGATGTATAACTAAACATGCTTGCTTAGTCTTGATCAACAGAAGGCTACTACTAGCCTGTATCAAGACTGCCTTAGCTAGACTATTCTATCCTTAATCCTAAATACTACTCTAAGAAAAAAGATAGAATATAATCTAACTAACATGAGAAAAAAATAAAAATTGTATAAGATCTGAGTGGCAACGATCTATACTAAATATCTAGACTATAAAAAAAACCTGCTACAGGTTAAAACAAACTAGACTAGATGTATAAAAACAAAAAAAAAAAGAAAAAAAAAAAAAGAAAAACGAGAAAAAGAGGTAGTATACTATACTGCTCTCAGTATAGCTCTGGTAAAAATTGTATATAGCTACTCTCCTATATTTTTTGCTATAACGTAAAAAAGTTTAATCTGCGCCTAGAGGAGTTTACTTCAAGACCGAATCCCAGTAGCCTTCTACAAGTATTTTCTATAACACGTGCTTCAGCCAACACGTGTTTGTTTATGTAGACTTGAATGTAAATAGACAGTTCCTAATATAGTTTGTCGATTATAGATCTTTTGATAGAGGTAGCTGATTTCCCCAATTTGCTCCAAAAAACAACGAAGTTGGTAAAAAAGAAAGTTCAAAAGATATATTCAGAAGAACTTTATTTGTAGAGTGTATTGTAATGACTGTAAAACTATATTACTTTGAAAGAACATAATAATAGAGCAAGTATATATTTGTTTTCCGTAACCTAAACAAAATACTTGACAAAAGCTCCTGATGGTACTACTTCTATTCAAAAGTTTCTAGATATATAATACAGGTCGCAACTCCAAGAAAGTGTTTTTCAACTGCTATTTTAATTCCTCTGTATTACTAGAAGGAGTTATGTATCTTTTTATTATGTTTTCTTTCATTTTTTCACAGGTCGATGTTGCTCTACATAGGTCCAAGTGATCGTTAGGAAGAGTTGTATGTGAGAATTTTCATAATCTGTTTAACCATAAGTTTTATATCAAATATACTTTGATCAATTAATAAAATTTATTTGCTAAGTATGTCTTTAATAGAAAATCTTTTTCAATTATTTTCAATCACTTTCCTCAAAAAGTTTTCATAAGAATAAAAATAGAATATAGTATTAGTAGAGTTTATTGAGTTTCTACTATGTTTAAATTATTAAGCAAATGTATATTAGATTCACAAATTGCTAGACTATGAGTATTATTAATATAAAATTTTATGTATTTATTAAACAGGCCAAGTAATATCAAACTTTTAGCAAGATTTATTTTACTCGAACTAAGATATATATATATATTATTTATTAAATAGAAATGAAAAAATAAGATCTCCAGTATAGTATATATGATGGTATAGTCCAATCACAATAGTTTAAACTAAGAGTAGTAATATATTAGATATAACAACATGTTTTTAATAAAATATAGTAATTAAAAAATAGAATAGAATGACTTTAGTATTGAAAAAGTTTCACTTTTATTAATAATAAATTTATTTTGTATTTTATTTTATATATTGAAAGATTTTTTAATTAATTTAATTAGTCAATAATCATACTTGGATCTACATAAATTAGCCAATTATATAAATGTTATAAATTATGATTTTTATGAAAATTTGAGTTTTTTCTATGCTTCCTCACTTTGCTTACACTAGCTCTTTAAGCTTTCCTATTATTATTTTAAAACTTGTATCATTTTCTTTATTCTTTGGATTTAATACAAGAAGTTCTGACTTTTTACTATTTATCTTGATATTATTTAGCTTATAAAACTCTGCAGAGATATTAACTATTCTCTGTATTTCCTCTTTTGATCTTGCTAACTAAATTGTATTATCTGTATATGCCAATACACTCTATTGCTAACTTGATACTTGTGCTTTATTCATTTTCAAATCACAAGACTATCTAAGCTCTATTTTATAGCCTAAGTCTATTTCTTTACTAATTAGATATAACAATAGATTATAAAATATTCACTATATAAGAGATAAGATAACTTCTTCTTGATCTAATACATCTCTTGTTTCAAACTCTTTGGTTAAACTATATTCTGTAATAATTTTAATCTTTCTCTTGTTATACAGATTAAGAAGAAACTTAGTTGTCAGATTAGGTATTTTAATTCTTTTCAGTACTTTTTCTATTATTATTAGGCTTACTAAATCAAAGGCTTTTTTCATATTCTAAAAGAGAATCTATAACTCTCTATTTTTTTGCCTTGTATCTTCTAGCAAATTGTTCATAATATAAATTGAACTTAATGTACTGTCCTCAAACAAATCTGCAAAGTTTAGGCTTTCTAATATTCTATATAACAAGAATAAGATCTGTCTTTGTGTAATAATTCTTACTACTGTTTTCTGAAATACTTCTAGTAGTATAATAGGCTTTATATTTGCCAAGTAATAATTCTAATTTTCACTTTTTAGAATCAGATATAACTGCTCTACTTTTTATTTTACAAGAAAGTCTCTTTTTACAATACACTGATCTGTTAATAGTCTAAATAACTTTTGTGCTATCTGTTCTGCTTTTTTGATTAGAAGGTAACTAATTTCTGAGACACTAGGTATAGACTTGTTTTTTATTTTGCTTTAAGTATTAGACTAGTTCTCTTCTATTATCTTCTTTGAAAAATCTTTAGATTTTATTATCTATCTTTTTCATTGAGCTATATGCTTTTACTTATTTTGCTAACAGTTTATTCTCATTGATATTTCTTTTTCAGAATTGATTCATAAAGTGAGATCTTATTTTGCTTAAGACTTCTTTCTCTTCTGTTAGTAAGATCTTCACATCTCTTAAAGTTTTTATTATTCTGTTAACTTTTATCTTCTTTAATAGTCTTTCTAGTAAGCTGTTAAATATAAGTTTTAGTTTATCCTATATTTCTTCACAGTAAGCATCAATATGTTTATTGATTTCACTTGTCTCCTTCTTTCTTCTTTTTTATTATATTTTGAGATTTAGAATCTTCTACTAATTCTTAAAATTAGTTGCTATTTTGTTAGACTACCTTTCTTTAACTAACTTGTTAATTTGAGTTCATACATGCTATTTAACTTAGTAATATCTAAATTAGTCTGTTGTTGTTCCTCTTCACTTATTATGAGACTTTTCTTTTCTACATATTTATAACAAATTTTTCTTAGATATCTCAGATCTTTTAGAATTTTGTCACTTCTATTTGTTTTTTTTAATAAAATACTATAGACTATAACTTTCTAATTTGTGAGTATTATATATGCACTTTTAATAATACTGCTTGATATAATATCCTAAATATCATCTAGATCTTTATCTTTGCAGATATTCTCAAATACTATAGATTTATCTGTAATTTTTAATTCTTTTGTAATTATTTCTTCTAGCTTTGCCTTATAGCTCTTCTAATTCTTATTTTGTGCTTTGTCTAGCTTAAGGATTCTCTTTTTCTTTTTAAACTACTTGTTAGTTATAACTAATCTTACTTTTTATATAATATCTGTATCTAGCTTTGCAACTACAATCCTATAATTATTGCTTGTGATAAGCTCTGTAGGATATATTTTACAACTTATACTATATTAGCTTAGTACTTTTAATATCTATATATAATCAATTCTTATACTAGATATATTGTTTGACTATGTAAACTCTTTCTTGTAAGGATGGCTTTTTCTATATAAGTTTTCAAAGTTCAAGTTCTCTAGCTATCTTAGTAAAAAAAGTGATTGCTTTTTACTTGAATCTTCTTTGTTTTGATCTAACTCTTTTGATCTTATATCATTAAAATCTTTTATAATAATAATATATATTTTGTTTTTTTCATATTCTCTAATTTTTTGTATTATGAACTGCTAAATCTTTTTCTTTTTTTCTTTGTTACTTAGTAGGATATAGGTATTAATAATTACTAACTTATATCTTTTAAACAGTAACAAAATATCAATATAGTAGTTACTAAATCTATTGATTTGTCTAATATATTTCTTTTAATTTTTCTTAATTACTAATCCTACTTTTGACCTTTTTAGTTTGGTTTCATTTGCTCTTGTTCAAAACTCTATATAGTCTCTATTTTTTGAAATTAAAAACCTGCTTTGTAACTTTGAAGTATTCATTTTACAAATACCTAATATATCTAACTCTTTTTCTTTTACCTATTTTAGAATTATATTAAGTTTATAACTAATTGATTTAAGACTATTAATATTGTGTATATCTAATTTAAGAATTCTAAAATCTTTATTTTTATTAACTTTAGATTAGTTTTCTAGTTGTTTTACTTTTTTTTAATTTCTAAGTTTTCCTTCTTGAGAGATTTAGACTTTCTGTAATTCAACTAGTATGCCAATTTGGAGCTCTATTACTCTAATAGCTACTATCTGAGCTAGTTTTTGTTTTTTCTTCTTCAGTTAAAGCTAAAAAGCTTTTGAGTAGTTTTTTGAGACTTTTTTTTCTACTTTTCTCTTTACTATAACTTGATTTCTTTTCTGTGTAATAACTTTTTTTTTTTTTTTCTTTCTTATATCTAAATGACTCTTTATGATTTCTTTTTTCTGTACTATTAGTATTTTTATTACTATTGCTTATTTCTGTTTTCTATATCTCATGACTTTTCTAATTATTTTTTTGTATTTTTCTAATTGTAAAATCTCTTCATACTTTTTTTTTTCAATATTTCAGAATTTTTTTTGAACATACTTTAAACTTTTCTTCACAGAGTCTTGTTTGATTTCTTTCTTTTTTTCTAGACTCTTTTTGCTTCTCTTTTAAGTATCTTCTTTTGCCTCTTCTTGTTCTTCTAAGGTTTGCTTAGTTTTTGAGTTAATATCTTTTAAAGATACTTACCTTAGCTTGTTATCATAGTAATATATTGCATATTTTGAACTATTTAATAAATTTTTCTTATTTAAAAAATAAGTTGTCGTACTTCTCATATTATTTCTATTAGTATTTTTAAAAATATGCAGAGATTTGACTCCTGTTTTCTTGACTTGTCTCTATAATAGTATCTTATTTGTATACTCTAACAAGTCAATTAATCTTCTTGAGTACTTGCTTCGTGTTTTAAGCTTTTCAAAATTATTTATACTAGAAGTGATTCTTTCTAAATAGTCTTTTATAAAGAAGATATATCGAATTCTTTTTATCTCTTTTATATTTAAGGACTCTAGTTCAAACTCTATCTCAGTTCTTGTTTTTCTATATACTTTTCAGATTATCTTTAAAATTTAACTTTTTCAAGATATTATATTGATTCAAAGACTTAAGATCTTTTTGCTTATATTAGTAGATCCCATATTGAGATTCTGTTAATAGCTTTAAGTAGATTACTATTTTCTAGTTCTTGCTTATATTCCTAACTCTTTCTATTTTTTATATACTTCTTTTCATATGAGTTTTGAATTTGTTTTCTTTCTTTTAACTTCTTGCTATTTTCTTTTCTTATTATCTTGTTTTGTTTGCTATTTGTTGTGAACTGATGAATCTTCTTTAGTTTTTTTTCTTCAAATAATATCTTGTATCATTTAATCTTTTTTTTTTTTATTCTATCTTTTAGTATCTCTAGATTTTTACGACAGTTGAAACTAATAATTACTCAGACATTTCTACTTATAAAATACTCTTCTATCTTACTAATATGTTTGCTTTTGTATATTGTTCTTTCTATAAATTTAATTTGTTCTTTTTTTGTATTGTCTAATAATACTATTGAGACAACTTTTGCTTTATATGCTCCTATATTTTTATATATACTTTTATTAAGAGCCTATATACTATCTTCTAAAGCATTTCCTATAGGCTTTTTATAGTTTGTTACTACATAGTCTATTTGCTTCTTTCAATACTTTTTTGTATTATTTATTTCTATTTGTGATATTTTTAGAGAAATATTATCTATATTTTTTAGAATTATATCTTTTGTTTAGAGAACTAAATCTTCAATTTCCTTATTAAAAACTAACTCTGTCTCTTGTATATCTTGAAGTATTTCTTTTACTAGAACATTCAAATCTATCTCAAGCTAAGAATTTTTGACTTCTTTTCTTGTCTTATCTCTTAATAAAATTTTAGTAGCTGTCTTGTTTTTATTCTCTAGTTTTCTTTTTAGATATTCTAGCTCTTATTCTAGAATTGATTTTGTATTAGCATCTTTCTGTTTTCTTTTTTCATTTTCTTGTAATATTAGAGTATTTTCTTCTAAGTTTGTCTTTACTTTCTGTAATCTTTCAGAACTCTTTTTTCCTATTTTCTTATTTATTACTTCCTTTCTTAATAGGTTTGACCTTTTTTTATATTTGCTTTTATATTCACTATTTTTTTTTCTTTTACTAATGCTAGTTCTTGTTTGAGTTCTTCTAGTACTATATCTAGAATTTCTCTATCTTCTTCTATGATTACTCTTTTAATAATTCTGTGTTAGCTTCTAGTTACTATAATTACTTTAGTATTTATATCTGTAATTTTTGAGACATATTTGTTTATATGCTTATAGTTTTTTTCTATTCTTTCTATTACTTTTGTTAGTTTTTGAAGTTTTTCTTTCTTGAGTATGGTTTTAAAACTAGCTGTTTTCTTTAATTTTAACTTCAGACTTTTCTTTGTTGAGTCTATAGTAGGATCTTTTTTAATACTGTCTTTGTATTCTATTTTATCTTTTGTCTCAAATTATGATATCTAAAAAAGTTATCTCATCTTTTTTTATAAATTCTCAGTATTTCTTTCTACTTGCTTGTGTTATGTAATATTATATTATACTTCTAATATCTAATTAATATTAGTATAATATAATTTATAGAGTTATAACTTTTAGAAATAAATAGAGTTTACTATAAGTTAAATACAAAATTCTGAGTAATTATTTAAATTTATCAACAGTAGAATTTAAACTTCAAATCTCTTATATGCAAATTATACTTAAATATTAAAAGATAGCTAAGTAAGTTCTGACTATTATTAGAAAAGTAGTTTGTTGTAATTAGTATAGCATTTTACTTGCAGTTTAAATTAGCTTTTTCTTAATAAAATAATAAGTAAGATCATCAAAAAAAAAAAAAATTAATCTTTTATATAGTAGCCTAACAATCTAACTACTACAAAAAATCACTAAATCTTTATTTTTAATCTTTAAAAATTAATATTTTAATAAATTTTTAACTAATTTTTATAATTTTATTATTATTAGAATTAGAAAAACCTGTTTTACCAACTTAAAATTAGTTTATTTAATATATTTTTTTATAAAACTTAATAATAATTTTTTTTTTATATTTAATTTATATATAATTTTAAAATAGTATTTTTTATTTTTAAAATTTTTAAAATTTTAATATATAAAAATTGTTATATCAAAAAAAAAATACCATATAAAAAAATTTTCTATTTTTATATTTTTAAATAATAAATTAATTAAAATTAATTTAAAATTAACTATAAATAAAATTCTTTATTATATGAGGTGAAGTCAATAGAAAAGGGACAAATCATTTTTAATAAAATTTTTTTTATTTTTAAATTAAAATATCTCAATAATAATCTTATCAAATTTAATAAAATTTTTTTTATTTTAAATCTATAACTTATTAAAATTAAAATAAAAAAATTTTTATAGGATTTGCTTTAGTAGTTGTTAAAATATTTTATTCTAAACTTTAGAAAATATTTACTTAGAAAAAATTTGTCTCTTTTCTATTGACTTCACTTCATATATCTATAATAGCATGAATTACTCATATTGTGACCCTGTATCTGAAATTAATAAAATACTTCTAGCAAAATAAGCCTTTTTAAAAAAAAATAAAAAAAATAAGCTATAGTTTTTTAAATATAATATTAAAATATTCTGTAGTAAAAACAAATAGATTAGAAGCTTTGAGTTATAAAGAGTCTAATATTTCTTTAATATATCTATAAGTTAGAATAGTATCTTCTAAATAAGTAAACTAAATAGATTTTTTGTCTATAAAAAGATATTAAATTCTTAATAAGATATATTTTTAATTAAAAAGTATATTATTTTTAGCTATAGTTAGCTAATCAAAATATAGTATTTTCTTATTATATTGTTTGAATATTTTTTTTTTTTTGTTTTATACAAATGCTATTAGCTTAACTTTTATTAGTTTTATAATTACAAAATATAATATATATTGTAAAAGTACAACTAGCTATATGTATAATTTTAAATTATCTAATTTAAGTAGTTTGTCTAAAGATTTTATATTAGCTACTATATCTAAAATCTTTTAGAAGATTGTCTATTTAAACTTTCTAGCTCAATCTCACTTACTACAAGTATTATACTTTTAAGTAAACTATAACTCTGTATTACTTTATTTTAAAAGACATTTAAGCTAATATATGTTATAAACTTTACTATTATAGATTTAGAACTTACTCAGATAAGTCTTACTTCAATACTTCTAATAAATAAATATTACAATACCTAATTATACTATATTATATTCTAATCTAGCTTGTATATACTCTTATTTAATATTTGTACAAATTCAGTTCTGCTGTAGTCTTCTACTAGATTAGATTTATATGTTTTCTAAATATTTCATAAGTTAGATCTTTCTAATTCAGTTAGCTGCTAAGCCAAGTTGATGTTACTATATATTTAGTATAATGACTTATTTGTATCTACTTAATTACTATTCTTCTTATATAGGCCTCTTTACTAGATTAAGTATTAACTAGTATAACTATTAAAATCTGTACTATTTTATATAACTCAAAAATTCTACTATGCAGATTCTCTGCTTAAAAATTTTATTAATATTTATTTATATAATATTATATCTCTTCAAATATTGTATTATACTTCTAATATTTAATTAATATTAGTATAATAGTAGCTAGTTTTTTGATTTTGAGAATTCTTTAGATAATTTACAAAGTACAACTTTAGAAATAAACAGAGTTTACTTAAGTTAAATACAAGGTTTAAGAAATTATTCAAATTATCAACAGTAAAATTTAAACTTCAAACTTATTATATAGTAAACTAACAGCTTATCCACTATACTAGATTATTAGATCTAATAGTTTGAATTTTAATTAATTATATTTTTTATAGAAAGAGCTATATAATTGTATATATTACACTATAAAATAAATAGATATACAAGAATTTATATATTAAAAAGATAAAAAAAATTTGATTATTTTGAAGTTTGTAATATTTTTGTTTAGGCTATTAATAAGTAAATTTAGATATTAGAAGATATTTATAAGTAATTAAAGATTATTTTAAAGTTATAATATTAAGTTTTTAGTTGTTGTTTCTAAAAATTAATTATTATTAAAGTAGTTAAGTAAGTTAGAGAAATAGTATTTTAATTAGATATTCTATATATTTTAATATTGTATATATTTTGGTTCAATATTATACTATTAAAAGTAGTTTTAGCAAGATATAATTTGTATTTAGCTATTATAAGGTATTTGAAAAGAATATTGTTATATATAAATTGTAGAATTACTATATTTTGTAATTAGTATTCAAGTGTTGATATAATAGCCTTATTAATTAAATAACAAGTTTGTTTATTAGTTATTTGTTTAGTATAAAGAATATTAGTTAGTAAAGAAGCTTCTTAAAAGATTATTTTAATTTGAACTTTTTGCTTATTATTTAAAGTAAACTAGTAGCTAAAAACTTTAAACAGAATATTATATAGTTAAGGTATAATAGTATAGTTTATAAAAAAAATTAAATAGTAATGTTGAGTTTGTAATTAGAATATTTGTTTAGGTTAACTTAGATATTAGCTATTTTGAAAAAAGAAGAAGTAATGTTTAAAATTTGTTCTAAGTATTGTTTAAATTTGATAAACTATAAAGTATTATTTATATAGATGAAAACTAATATATTTGCTTTAAGATTTTTGAGTTTAGAAGATATAATATTTTTAAACTATGAGGTTTAAGCTATATAGTTTGTATATAAGTTAGCTATTTTGTTATAAATAGGTTATATAGATATATTAGAATAGTCTCTTTTTAGCAGTAAAAAACATTCAATGTACACATATACATTTTGCATGTAAAATTTATTTTGTGTACTACAAAAATATATATAAGTACATATTCTATATAAAAATTTTTACAAAATTTTTAAATTAATATGCTCTAAACTTACATAATTTTTGGAATACTATTAATAGAAGTACAAAGCATACATAAAGTTGAAATTAAGTATGCTTTGCATATCTAATTTTAACTTTAAATTTTTTATACTACTTTTTAGTTAATTTTATTCTAAACTAAGTATAAGTTAGTAAGTTCAAAGTTAGTAATAACTTTGTTATTATAATTATAAAGAAGATTTGTTAGAATATTAATAAGTTAGTTTAAAATTTAAATATATTGTTACAGAAAGTGTAGTCTAGGCCTTCTTATATACTAACTATAACAGGGACACAGCTATCTAGAGACTTTAAGAAGTGATGTCAAAAAGGAAGATATAATTCTTATTACATTAAAGAATCATACTCATCTCTAAAGAAGCAGTTCATTTATAATTAATATATTTTATTAAAGATAGATATATTTAGAGTAAAATACATGAATAGTTATGCTTTATAACTATAGGGAAGGGGATTTGGGCTCTATCCATTATTAGAGAAGAGGATTTTGTTGATTCTAAACTGAATTGATTGATTGATTGATATTAAACTTGAGAAGGAAAACTACTTGTATTTATATCTTTTAGTAAAGCTTTGTGGAAGGGTCAACTAAGGGTCATCAAAGAGTCATCTAGGCATCATCTAGGTGTTTGTACTAGTGTCACTTAGGCGTCACTATAAATAGATTGGCACAGTAAGTGACACAGCCTTTGGCATAGTAATTATTATGTTATATTGGCTGTCACTTGAGTTTTTTTTATATCGTACATAATAACTTTAGATAAAATTATATCATTGTGTAGCCAAGATTCTCATATAAAAAGTTACTTAGAACTATTTTTCGATCTGAACGCTTCTTGAGAGACTTCACTTAGAGATAAATGTTTTCTACAAATTTCTATACTATAAAATATCTAAACTAAAATAATACAAATATAAGAAATAATACTAAAATACTAATAAATATAATTAATAAAAATATAATATAAATTATGCTAAAATCTATCCTATAACACTGCTATACCTGTAACCTCTTAAAAGATTATCTATTTAAACTCTCTAGTTCTATTTCATGTTTGCAAGTATGGTATTACTAAGTTAACTATAACCTTATGCTACTCTACTTTGAAAGATACCCAAGCTGATATATATTACATACTTTACTATTATGAGCCTAGGTCTTATCAGATAAGTTTCTACTTCAACACCTTTTAATAGATGGATGATATGATACCTAAGAGTTAAGATTTTAAATACTTAAATTCTATATTAACTAGATAAAAAGCTATATAATAGTATTTAGAGTTCGTAATGAGCTGGGTTGAGCTAGGTTAGGCTAGGTTTTTATAAACCTGACAAAAATATTTTTAAACCTGACCTGGGCCAAAACCCAATTAGAAGTTTCAGTGCACAGGTCAGACTAGGCTATAACAGGTTTGAGTAGGCTTATTCTAGCCTGTAGCCCACATGTGCCCAAATCTTTAGAATTTGTATAGTGCTTTAGCATTACAAATTTAAATTAATTTAGACATAATAAAATCATATTTAATAATTTTAATTACTTAAAGGCTGATAATGTATATACAAGTTTATTTAAATATATATGAATTTGTTAGATTTGTTGATTTATTTTGCTCATGTAGTGATAGATTATGTTGATTTAATTTTGATTTGAGCTTTTTACCTGCTTATAATTTGAAAGTAATTCTTGCCAAATATTCTTTTATATTTTTAGAAATATTAAGGCAAATATTTGCAAGATGAGTTTCTATTTCTGCAGGACTTTTACAGCTCCGATTCTTTAGACAATAACAGCAAGTTACACTATAATTATTAGTAATATTATTTGTTATATTCTTTTGGATGACCTACATAGTATTTTATTTTGTTTTTCTAAATATGTATCAATTTGAGATAGTTGGTTTGACATATTTAAAGATAAATTTATAGAAGCTAGTTTATTAATTATATTAATAAAAACAAATTTAAAAAAGAATTTAGTATAATAAATAAATTTGTATAGATAGCAATAGTAATAGCTTAAATTGATCATATCATACAATTTTTATCATAGCATAAATTGATCATATGATCTATCAATAACAAAATTATTATTTGATAGCTACAGTCTATATTTTTTTCAATGCTATTAGTAATTAGAATACTCAAAATTCGAATAGATATAATCTATTCTTACTTTTATAATAGAGTGAAGTCTAATTTAGTTAGATATTTGCAAATTTAATTGTAGTATCAATTATTTTTTAATATCATTAAAGCTACAAATTGCAATAATCTGCTACCTTATACAAACATTTTATCAATTAATTCATAGTATGCATATTTAGTAATAATAGCTATTCTATAAAAAAAAAAAAAAAAGACTATCTATTTAATTATCATTCTGGTCTCACTCCTCCATGCTATTTAACTAATCTTAACTGTATACTAGTATTTCAACTGTCTCCTAAGTAAGATTTAAACGATATTCATCAATAATTCTTCTAGCTGTACTAAATGTCTAAAAATAAAATATAAATTAGCCTTATTCTTGAAAGAAATTTGATTATAAATCTATAAGTTTATTAACTGATTCAGAAGCTACTGATATTATTGGAATCACAAGAATGTCTCTTGCTATTGTTAAAACTGAAGGGTATCTTTGTGTGTTTGCCTTCCACTAGGCAAGAATATCAAATAGCTTTGAATGCGAACAGAGAAAAAGTAGATCATTTAGGTATTGTTCAAATTCATTCATCTCATTTTGATTATGATTAGCTTTATTAGCCTCAAGAAATGAATTAAAATCATGTATTTCTTCATTCTCAAGAGTGTCTAAAAATTTTTCTGCAGATGTAGTATTAGAAAAAGCCTTATGCTACAGGTATGTTAAATTATAAATCATCATAGCTTTATAATTATAGAATTAAATATGTATACTGTAGTATTACCAAACTGAGACTAAATTTGAAACAATATTTGAAATAAAAATAATAGGATCTGTCTTATTTCACCAACAATTATTTTACTAACAGCTCACTTAGCTGATATCACACCAAGTGATAATTTTTTAAAAATATATATTTAAAATACTAACTCTAACCTTATGTGATGTCAACTAAGTAAACTTTTAATAAAATATTTATTAGTAAAATAAGCAGTACTGAAATAAATAAGGATTACCTCGATTTAATTAAAACTAATTTTTCCTTAGCTTTAGTATATAATAAGCATATTTTTTGTTTATACATATAAGTTAGCAATGACATTTTGTAGCAGGGATCTAACATTGATGCAATGCAGTATCTATCTTTCGTATCTGCCTAGTATTTATCAAATTTTGATTGTATTGGCTCAGACATTTGATAAAGAAAAAGATCTGAGTTAGTAGAATTCTGTTCAAGGTGTACTTTAATTTTTAACAATTGAGAAAAAAAAATATTTGCAGTGGAATAGGTGCTTCCTGATATAAGATTAGTAATTGCATTGAAATATAATATTAATTAAAAGCTATATTTATATAAAATATCAAAAATATTAATATTTATTATTTACTTTTATGAAATGATTTTAAAAAGTTATTTAGACTCTTAGCTCTTTTCCAATCTTTATTCGAAGGTATAATTGACTTAAAGCTAGTATCTCAGAATGAGAAGCATTCAAATGTATTCTTATAAGAGATAGTAGATGCCAACATGATGTAAGTTGAGTTCCAATAGGTAATTACATCAAGAGTTAGTTGCTACTTTGAAATAAGTTTGTTACAGCATCTAATAATAAGATCCTCAAAATTTTGTTCTCAACGTTCTGAACTATAGATCCATTTCATACAATCTCAAATCTATAATACTAATCTACAGTGTAAGTAAATCAACTTTTTTTAAATTATATCACTATACTGTTTTTTATTTGTCCTTAACAATACATATACCATATTGATTACTATTAACTATTTGATATTCAAATACATCGAGAAACTTATAATATATACAGATATACAACTAATTTGTTTAGCTAAGATTCAATGATTATTTCATTTGTTCTAACTTAAAGTTTTGATTATTATATACTATCTAATCAGGTAGCTAAAAATCTATTACTAATTTTTAAATATTGTCTAATCTATTAAAAGGAACCTATTCAATCATTTTCATATTTCGTGGCTATTCGATTACATTTTCATATTCTGTGGCTTAAGTTGAAATTTTTTAATACAATTATCAACTTCCTTATTTCCACTTTTCCATTCTCGTATTGTTTTCTGAGAGTTACATATCTAAAGAGCAACTTCAATACTATAAACTTATGAACCAAATAATAGAATAATTGAAAATAGATTATGTATAGTCTATACTATTCATTAATTTTATATATTGGAAACTGATATGATTTAAAAAGAGTAGACTTTATAATATTAATAATTCACTTAAAGATATTAAGCAATTTGCTTACCTTGTTAACAATATTCTTAACTACTTTAAGCTCATTAACAACTATTAGATTCAAGATATACACACAACAATGCTAATGCAAAAAATTTCCATTTGCAATGATCATATCTTGTTCACTAAGCCTATACCTCATAATGGTCATTGTAGCATTATTACTACTTGCATTGTCCAAGGTAATTGCCAATATCTATAAAAACAATAAATATGTTACCAAGTATATAAATAAAAAAAAAACAATTACTTATTCTAGATGCAATACTCCAATTATCAAAGTATTCAAAAAGTATGTTACTAATCGTAATCCCTATATATAGTGCAGGAACAGATCTAAATACTATAATTAGTTTTCGGAGAATCTAATCATTACTAATAAAATAACCTGATAAAGATGCGAATAAGTCTGCTGTATAATGTAGCCTGGTGCCTTGTATTAGCAGCAATACCAACTTGGCTTGGCAGCTAACTAGATTAGGAGGATCTACCTCATGAAACATCTAGCTAGAACTTGGAGAACTATATCTGGTAAACAGCCATAGCAGGAACTAGATTTATACGAATATCGACAAGAGTCTAATTCAGGTGAATCTGTGAAATAGGCACATGACCACTCTGGTAGGAATTACTTCTGAGGTTAACTGAAACTCTGCAGCTCACAATATATTAGACATACGCATCCTGAGAGGACCTAAGCTGTGTAGAGAATAGATCTATGAGTGAACCAGCTAGCTTAATTGATTAGTCATAATGGTGACATTAGTTTAGGATAAGAGGAAAGGTTAATGATCAGAGTGTTTAAATAGATAACTCACAAGCAGATTGCAGGTATAGCAGCATAGTGTAGAACTAACAGATAGTCGATCGTCTGTATGGCAGACTACTTTAATTAGACAATGACTAAAGTTATACATGTAGCTTGTTGTACACTTATTATGTAACTGTAAAACCTTAGGAAACTGTTCATGTGATAGTTTCATAATAGCAAACTAATAAAATCTAATCGGCCAAGGAAGTGGCCTTAATAACATAAAAAAAAAAAAATAAAATAAAATATATACTTTTTTTTATCTGACAGCTTTTTGCTATCACTCTAAACAATACTAATAATAATAGTATTTTTGTGTATGAATTAGTAATTAAGTTAAGAAAAAAGAAAAATATTAAATAAAACTCATAACACTTTTAATTTTAGTACAGTCTAACCTCTTTATAGTCACCCTCTATATAAGCATATCATATAAAAATTCTCTTTATAAGCACATATATTTTAAAACCAACTATTATAAATATATAGAAAAAAAACCTTTATATAAACACATACTCTCTATAAGCATATTTTCAAAAAAAGTTACTATGATCTTGATGGTATAATTATAGAGAGGTTAGACTGTACTTTAATCATATTCTTAATTTAGCTATACAAGTAGCTCTTAAAAAAATAAAAGATATTATTTGTAGAGTATTAGTATAAATTTTATACTTTATCATTATTATTATTATTTTTTTATATTATGTTAATAAAAAATAATTAAAGATTTGAAAATTTAACTCTGCTATTTACACTTCACTCTAATATTTTGAGCTTCTTAAGAACAATTATAATACATGTCATATTAAGTTTAATAAATCTATTCTGAATTGTTCTACTAAGTAAAACTCTACTTATAATATAATAAAAAATAGGTTATATTTTAAACTGATAGGTTTATATTTTAATTTAAGAGTATTACTAAATTAAAACTTAGAACTAATTTATAATTATTATATATTCAGTTTCAGATTTAATTTGGTAGCATTTATATAAGATTTTTGCTAACAAAATGATCTTTTGAATTATGTTTTATATAGTTCTAAAAGGTTATTTTATTAGCAAATATTCTATATAGTTAGATGTTTAGAGATATAAATTCTAATAAATCTATAAATACTTAATAGTCTTATTAGCTCTTATAATAGTCTTTATAACTATATTATTTTATATAATCAATAGTCTATATTAGAGAAAATTATCAAATTTCTTGAACTATTTAAGGAACTTATAAATAAAATATTATCTAGTTTAGATAGTACAGCTTACTAGATTATTTCTTTCTTTAATATTATTCTTAACTATTTGAAGATGTGATAGAATTAGAGAGCAAGTTAGCTAAATATTTAATTTTAAATTTATAACTTAGAATTTTTGCTAATAAAAATCTTATTTTAGATTTTTATTTACCTATAAACAAATTAAATAGTTAGTTTATTACTCTTAACTATAGCTATAGCAGCAAAAGAAAAATTAGTCTAGTATTATTCTAAAACTAATACTATTATAATATTATATATAGTATTATATCTAAAAAGAAAATTCTATTATTTTATTAAGAAAGAATTCTCAGATAATAAAATTAATAGAACAAAAGTACTGTATTATTTTTAATCTATTTTTTAAAAATTTTTTTAAACTTAATATCTTTATTTGTTATTTTATTTTTATTATTGTATTTATTTTTTAATTTTTAATTTATTTTTAATTAATTTAATTTTTGATTTATTTAGTTAATTTATTTTTATTCTTATTCTTTAATTTATTATTATTTAATTAGAATTTTTGCTAACAAAATAACTCTTTAGAACTAGTTCTAAAAGGCTATTTTGAAGTACAAATTTAATTTATTTTTAATTTAATTTATTATTATTTTTTTATTTAATTTAATTATTTATAACAATTAATTTATTTAATTAATTTATTTTAATTTATCTTCTATTTATAACAAATTTACTTTTTAGAATGCATAATTTTTTTAAAACAGAGTATATACTAACTATTATGTTTAATAATAACTTATATACTAATAATACTATAAAATTAACTATATAATCAATTCTGAATACAAATCTTGAAGAGGATGATAAAGGCTTTAATGAAGTTGAATGCTATATCTCAAAGAAACCAACAAATAAAGAAATAGATATAATAATATAGTAGAAAATAATAATAGCAATATATAGATTTTTGCTAACAAGATAGTCTTTTAGGACTATGTAAATATAGTTTTGAAAGGCTATTTAGCAGCAAAATTCTATATATTTTACTAATAGTATATTAAATATTTAGTATAATAAAAAATAATAATAGTAATATATAAAATTTTTGCTAATAAAATAACCCTTTGAGACTATATAAAATATAGTTCTTAGGAGCTATTTTGTAAGCAAAAATCATATATATTCTGTTTATTAAATATTATTATATATTTAGGTATACTAAATATAATTTTTTCATCTTATATATAAGGTTAAAAACTATTTGACTATTCTAGTATCTTTTATCACTTATGAATATATCTTTTCCTCAAGTAGAAATATGATTACAAATAAGAGGTCTAGTTTAGTATCTAAAACTATAAGAGCAGTAAAGTTCTTTCAGGACTTTGTAGAACTCTTTCCGATGATCACTAAAAACAAAAATCAGAAGAAAGAAAAACAAACAACTGATATATACTTTACTACTAATAACTAAATAACTAACTAATTTTTAGACATAACAA